>CAMAPE010000079.1:3927500-4085000 GCA_945859875.1 Cuscuta europaea | reverse complement strand
ACTACGACTACTACTACTACTACGACGACTACTACTACTACTACTACGTGTAGATTCAATTTGTAAGTTCTTTATATGAAAATTCATCCTCTCGTCGTGTAGATTCTGAATATATTGTTTTTATTTCCCAAATATTTGTGAAAAGTTCTCTGAATTAATTTTAATAGTTTCGTATTTTCCATTTTAATTCAAGAAAATTAGATCTTGTTGTTATAATAATCTCCTACTTAGACAACCTCAATACCTAGTATAAATAATGCTTATTTGTAGATTCTGAATATATTGTTATTATTTATGGTCATGTCTTATTTTATATGTAAAATGTTAAAATTAGTAATGAGTTGTTGTAGTTAATTTACTCTTTGGCATGAATTGAATTAATGGAATATGGGTTAACTTGTTAGCCGAAAATTAGAGGTTAATATTAATTGATTGGACTAGTTATTCAAAATTGATGAAATAGTAATTAATAATTGTTAGCCATTCTCATTAATTAAATTTTGGAAAATTATTTCTAACTTGTCTATGAGATAGAAAGTAATTTGAGCCAACCATATTTAAGCACGTTAATAAAGCCTAGAAATAGGAAATTTTAATGAAATGGATTTACATCTTGTCTATGAGAATTAAATTCAAATTGCTTAATTAATGAGTTTAATTAGTTAATGAATTTGGCTATTTTTATTGAACAAAATATTGGAGAATTATTTATGTCTTGTCTGTGAGATTAGAATTTAATTCAAGGCAACCATTTTTGAATACATTGATGAAACCTAGAAATAAGATAAATTAATGAAAGTACGTAATTTCTATTCTTGTCTATGAGAAAAGAAATTAGTAGTCCAATTTTTGTTTTAATTCCCCTAATTACTAGGTCCAAGAATATATCCATTTCTAATTATTCAATTCATTGCCCTTCTTTGATCAATCCATTTAGAGTTTAATATTTTTCATTTAGTTTATTTTTGATCCATTATTAGTATTTGCATAATTTAAATTACTTTCTTTTAAAAAAAACTAGTTTAGAAAACCAATAAAAAGTTTTAATTTGGAAAGGTTCTAATAATTTGCGATAACCTGTGACTTGGTTTAAAATCAAGAAACTCCTCAAGAGACACGATACTCGGGGAAAAACCGAAAGGTTAGACTCCGTTTTACTACAACGCCGCGAAAGCGGCTATCAAATGGCGCCGTTGTCGGGGAATGGCACGGTGAAATCTTGATTTTGATTTTAGCATGAACGAATACATGTTAGTAAAAATTTGTTAAATTGCGTCACGTCATTTGAGGCGCTTAATAAACAAGCGCCTTCAAAATATACGACGTGCGGCGCTTTTCTGTTTAAGCGCCTCTAATATGTGTTTAATTTTTTAATTATTTAATTTTTCGGGTCTTTGCGGCGCTTATTTATAAAAGCGCCGCAGACTGACGTCAAATTTTTATTCAAAAAAAACTATTTTTTTGAAAATCGGATTTTTAAAAGAGGCGTGTGGCGCCTATATGCAGAAAAGCGCCGCATACGTGTTCCGATTTCCTAGGCGGCGCTTATATTTAAAAAGCGCCGCAGAAAATAAACTACTTTTTTAAAAAATTCGGATTTTTTAAAAGGGGTGTGCGGCGCCTTTTTGTAAAAAGCGCCGCAGATGATAAACTATTTTTTAAAAAAACCGGATTTTTAAAAGGGGCGTGCGGCGCCTTTTTGTAAAAAGTGCCGCATAAACTGTTCCAGTTTATGCGGCCATAGCCGTCGCTCGCAGCAGATCGATCAGAGAAATAGATTTTTTCAGGCGGAAACCCTAAGCGTCGCTCCTCCGGTCCGCCGCTCCTCCGGTCCGGCGCTCCTCCGCTCACCTTGGTTGCAGACGTCGAAGCCAAAGTGGGACGTCGTCCGTCTGCCGCTCATCTTCGGAGGTTGCCGTCACGCACGTCGCACCTCCGCCGCACGCACGTCGCACCTCCGCACGTAAGCCGCGCGCACGTCGCACCTCCGCCGCTCCTCCGATCCGCTTACTCCAACCTCCGATCCGAAGGTATGTATATTTTTTAATAATAATTTTTTTCAATATTTTTTATTTTAATTAATTTTGAGTAATATAATTTTGGAATAGTTGTAATGAGCAGCAAAATACTTCCAAGAGGTTGTTTTATATTAGCATAACCCTCAATTGCAATCTTCATAAAAATTGTGCTTAAAAAGAAAAAAAGTATGCAATAATTTATTATTATTTTTCTATTTTTAGATAAAGTTTAGTGTTGTTAATCATGGATCGTAGCTGGATGTATGGTTTGAGAAATACTTCTCAATTTTTCAATGGTGTTCATGAGTTTGTGAAAGTGGCTGTTGCGCATCAGAAGCAACAAGGACAAAAAGGAATTTTATGTCCTTGTTCAATGTGCCGTAACATTAAAAGAGAGAATGACGTGAACATAGTTCTTCAGCATTTATTTGAGAAGGGTTTTAGAGAAAACTATATGACATGGACATTCCATGATGCCAATGAAGATAGAATTGATGAACTCTTGAATGATGTTTATGATAATTTTGATTATCAACCAAAATCTTATGAGAATTTGATTGAGGCCGCCAATATACCGCTATTCACGGGTTCTGAATTCTCCAAACTATCTGCTGTTCTCAAATTATTTCACTTGAAAGCTAAACATGGGTGGAGTAATGTTAGTTTCACTGAGTTGCTGATATTGCTTCAAGAAATGCTTCCAGAAGGAAATACACTTCCCGATACGAGCTATAAGGCCAGAAAGTTGTTGTGTCCAATGGGAACAGAATGGGAGAAGATTCATGCATGCCCAGCCGATTGCATATTGTACCGCAATGAATATGAAAACCTAAATGAATGTCCAAAGTATCACACTTCACGTTATAAGAAGAAGAAGGGTATTAATGTTGGGTTTGATGCTGAATACACCAAAACACCTGCCAAAGTGTTGTGGTATCTTCCTATCATTCCTAGATTTAAAAGATTATTCATGAATGAGAAAGATGCAAAAAACTTAGTGTGGCATGCTCAAGGCAGGAAAAAAGATGAGTACTTGCGACATGTATCTGATGCACCACAGTGGAGGCAAATTGATTTGAAATATCCTGATTTTGGCAAAGAAGACAGGAATTTGAGACTTGGATTATGCACTGATGGTATGAATCCATATGGCACATTGAGTAGTCAACATAGTACTTGGCCAGTTTTATTGGTTATTTATAATTTGCCTTCATGGTTGTGCATGAAGAGGAAGTACATAATGTTGTCTTTGCTTATCTCGAGACCACAACAACCCGGTAATGATATTGATGTGTACCTCGCACCATTAGTTGATGATCTTAAACTTATGTGGAATGAGGGTGTTACAGCATATGACATGCACACAAAAACAAATTTTAATTTGCGTGCTTTGTTGTATTGCACTATTAATGACTTTCCAGCTTATGGAAATCTTTCTGGATATACAGTTAAAGGTGGAAAGGCATGTCCCATTTATGAAGATGACACTCTTGATTTGCGATTACCCAATTGCAAAAAGAATGTATACATGAGTCATCGAAGATTTCTTCCACCAAACCATCGTTATCGTGCACTCAAAAAGGCATTTAATGGAAAAGCTGAACACGGTGTTCCTCGACGTGTATTAAGTGGATCAGAAATATATGATAAGGTCAAAGATTTGAACACGGTTTTTGGTAAGCCATATAAGCGGAACAAACAGAGTTTGTGGAAGAAGAAGTCTATTTTTTGGGAACTTCCGTATTGGAAGGACTTATCTGTGAGGCATTGTCTTGATCTTATGCACATTGAAAAAAATGTGTGTGACAGCATCATTTCGACCATTATGAATGTTCCCGGAAAGACAAAGGATGGAATTAATATCCGAAAAGACATGATTGAACATTTAAATATTCGAAAAGAATTGGCACCACAACCGCGGGAAAATGGTATTTATCTTCCACCAGGTTGCTACACACTCTCAAAGGTTGAGAAACGAATTTTTTGTGAAAGCTTATATGGCATCAAAGTGCCTTCTAGGTATTCTTCAAATTTTAAGAATCTCGTATCATTGAAGGATATGAAATTGGTTGGTTTGAAGTCTCATGATTATCATGTTCTGATGCAACATTTGTTGCCTGTTGTTCTACGAGGGCTTTTACCTGATCATGTTAGATGTGCGATCATGAGATTGTGTTTCTTCTTCAATTCCATATGTCAGAAAGTAATTCACCCTGAGAAACTTGATGCGTTGCAAGCTGAAGTGGTTATTACATTGTGTCAGCTTGAAATGTATTTTCCACCTTCACTATTTGACATTATGGTGCATCTTGTGGTACATCTGGTTAGAGAAGTCAAGATGTGTGGTCCTGTGTTTTTACGATACATGTACGGAATGGAAAGACATATGGGATATTTGAAATCAAAGGTGAAAAATCGATGTCGACCTGAAGGAAGTATAATCAGGGGTGTAATTGATGAAGAAGTCATTGAATTTTGCACACCTTATTTGATGAATGTTGAATCATTAGGTGTTCCAAAGTCTAGACATGATGATAGGAATGAAGGAAAAGGCATACTTGGAAAGAAATTACTAAAGAATGTGGACAATGAGTTAGTGGAAAAGGCCCATCTTCTCGTGTTGCATCATTTAGAAATTATTTCTCCATATGTGCAACAACATATGAATGCTTTGAAGACTCAATTTCCGTTGAAAAGTGAAGTATGGTTGACTAAAGAACACAATCGTACGTTTTCATCTTGGTTTAAAGACTTCATCTTCAATGACAAGAATGATGTTTATAATGAGGTTGATGAAGATGTTAAGTGGTTGGCTTATGGTCCTAAATGCACAATTGATTCATATGAAGCATACGATATCAATGGCTACACCTTTTATACTACCCGACAGGATGCCAAATCTGTATTACAGAATAGTGGGGTATCAGTGGTAGCATCTTCAACAGAATATGCAAGTTCAAATGATCAGAATCCTCTTTATGCAACAATGTCTTACTATGGAAAAATTGAGGATATATGGGAGTTGAATTACACGAACAGGAGTTTTTCACTTTTCAAGTGTCAGTGGGCCGATATTCGAAGAGGTGTTCAGCGTGATCAAACAGGAGTGACATTAGTGGATTTTACTCGACCCGGATATCGTGATGATCCGTTTATACTTGTATCCCAAGCTGAACAAGTTTTTTATGTAGAGGATCCCTCAAACAAACGATGGTCAGTTGTTTTACCAGGTAAGAAAAAATTAAATGTGGATGATTGTGACGTTGGAGAAGATGATTATATTGAAGATATGCCGTCATTGTCCACTGGCATGCATGACAGAAATACAACAATCGATTACAATGAAGATGATCTTTCATTTGTTGGAAATCATAACGATGGCATAGAAATTTTCTTCAAAAAGTCAAAGTGATATCATGAGTGAATTGTAAGTAATCTTAACGTTATTATGTTTTTTTCTTGAATTAAAATTCATTTTTCTTTCATATATTATTTGTGCTTCTAATAATAACACTGTTGCAGGAGCTACACACTATGAGTGATAGTGATGGAGATGACTTTATTCTCAATGAGGAACCTCATGTTACGGCGGAGGAACATAGTAGCAGTGGGCGCAGAACTAGCGCCGGGAAAAAAATAGTTGATTTTGATAAAAATGGTCAGCCAGTTGGTGCGTGGGCGGAGAAGTTCAAATCTTTTATGGGCAAGATAGTACGTGCTCGGGTAAACATCAAAATTGAAAGTTGGAAACATGTCCCCGAATCCCTAAAATTGCAGATGTGGAAAGAGATCCAGGTATGTACACTTAATTATATATTTTAACTTTATTAATAATAAGAAAAGATTACAAGTCCTAATGCATATATTAAATCACCACTATGTAGGATGAGTATTTTGTTGATGACACCATGTACAAGTTGACCATAAAAAAGATGGGAAAGTTACATCGGGAC
This sequence comes from Cuscuta europaea, assembly GCA_945859875.1. Lineage (NCBI taxonomy): Eukaryota > Viridiplantae > Streptophyta > Magnoliopsida > Solanales > Convolvulaceae > Cuscuta > Cuscuta europaea. The sequence goes on along the minus strand of CAMAPE010000079.1, from coordinate 4,079,029 downwards.
TTTAGAAACCGATTGAGGACTGGCTTTTTTAATAAGACACGACCAGTTGGACAGGATAGTGGTGAAGCTTATGTGAAGTATAAAGGCATTTTGACACAAGATGTGTGGGAGGATTTTATCGCTAGGAGCATGACTCCGGAGTTTCAGGTATAATCCAAATGTAATTTTATTGAATTCAATTTTGTTTTATAATATGAATTCCATACTTTTTAAATTTTATGCAGGAATTAAGTGATAAAAACAAACAAGCTGCGTTACTGAATATTTACCCTCACCATATGGGTCGCTCCGGATATGCACTTTCCATACCGAAATGGAAAGATCAAGGATTACTAGATCAGTTTTTGACTACGTCTGAAGTGGATTCCACAAAATCTAGCGTATCTTCTGATGACATTCCGAGACATGTGAGTTGGTTTTGTGCTAGATCTGGATTGACAGCAGATGGACAACAAGCTTTCCCGAGTAACACCGAAGCCATGAAAAGAAGAAAGAAAAACTTGTAAGTATGTTTCACATAAGTATATTTTACGTATAAACGTTTCACATAAGAATGTTTTACGTATAAATTTTGTAACTCTTTTTTTATATGTAATAGGATAAAATTCAAGATGATGTTGCTACAGGGACGTGGAAGCCACACGGACGACATGATATTCTTACCGAAATATTTGAGAAACCTGATTATCCTGGACGTGTACGCGGTGTTGGAGGAGGTGTGGGGCATAAAAGAGTGTTTGAGCGAGAGCCGAGGAGTTCACGTAAGATTGGTAATTTGAGCGATGCTGATTTGAAGAAGTTACATGATCAGTGGATGAAAGATATGGAAAAAGCTTTTGCTCAAAGAGGATTCCAATCTACCACATTTCCATCTACGCATTCTCAAACAGTAGATGCAGACACTATGAACTCCACCGCACCTATTCCACGAAAAGTTTTTGTTGTAAGTAATTATTAAAATCATATATATTTATTAATGTCTACAATATTTATTAACTTTTTTTTGAAAATAATTATAGGACGGTTCATCCTGTAAGCTAGCTGTTGAGTCACAAACAGAAGATGGACACAAAGATTTGAAATATGTAGCAATGGCTTTGGCTTATAATACAGCCCCGGGGGCCATGATACATAATATTCCGATGTATGCTAATACCATTAAAGTTAACATATCTATGATTTATACAGGTTTTGTGAAATGTCATCCTTTGTTTCCATATATAGTGTTCACAGATTTTGTGAGATGCAAATCTTTAAATGTTATTATTATTTAAGTTTGTTTTTTGTTTCAATGGTTTTTACAGGTTTTGAGCAATGTCCTCTTTTAGTTCCAAATGAAAATGCTGATATATATGTGTTGACAGACGCTATAGGATCATTTGTTGAGTGGCCTAGTCATTTAGTTTTTTTTGAAGGAGAGGTGAATAAACAACTCTTTGCAATTATCAAACAATACAAAATTACTCTATGTTACTGTCATTCTGACCATTTTTTTAGGATCAGGTAAAGTCAAAGCGGAAAGATGTGATTCAAAAGAATAAAGCTTTTATTCCGAGAGAGTCTCCTCGGGTTGTGGTTCCTCCTAGCACATACCCATTGGTTAGTGATACTATTTTGCAGTCACTAACTGAAGATTTATTGGAGCTACATGAGATGCTAGAGTGGTATGAGCCAGAGGTGTGTAAATTCTCTATTGCTTTACCTGTTGATGCTTTTCACTATCCGCAAAACAGTGAATTTGGGACTATCATCGATCGTAAAGACTTGACTGAACTACTCGAGGGTGATTCTGTGGATATGTGCATCATTCAATCCTTTGCATTGTAAGTATTTTAAATAAATATAACAATATCTAAATTAAAGTTAATGAAATGATTTGAACTTCAAAATTGTATAATGATGCTATATTATGTTTATTATAGGTGTGCCTTAGCTAAATTGAATGATTTGCAACGTGATGATGTTGTGTTTTTGTGCCCCTTATTGTGCTCTTATGGTTCTTATCAACTTGACAAGAAGGGCACAATAACATATATGAAACAATCTTTGTGTGCGACATTTGGAAAAAGAATGATCTTGCTTCCATATAATGAAGGGTAAATAGTTTTATTTTATATAATGTATCTGCTTATGTAAATTTAATTTTTTAATTAATTGTAGTTTTTTTGATATTTAGATTTCATTGGATTTTGATAGTCATTTGCCCCTCGGTTAATAAAGGCTATATCTTCAATTCAATCCCAAGCTTTTCTAATATCAGCATTCAGAAAGATCTAACATTGTAAGTATTCGTTTAATATTTTTTATTTATAATAATTGCTATAGATTATTATTATTATTATTATTTATATCATTTAACATAAATTTTTTAATGTAGAGCATACAGAGTTGCTTCCGCAAGAAATGGTGATGGAAAGCCAATCACATGGCATAATGTTAAGGTAAATTCATCAATAACTTATTTCAATCACCATTAACTTTGATACATATATTTTGTAAATTTGTATTTCAAAAAAGTGTGCCAGACAAAAAGGAAACACAGAATGCGGATATTATACCATGCGATACATATGGGAAGTGATTTCGTATGTTGATAGCTTTGATATTGGAAAGGTATATCATTATTTATTCTTATTTTTTAACTTCGTTTAATTTTTTCTAATTTAAAAGTTGTAATATTTTTTATTTATGTTTTATTTTATCTAAATATTTGTAGGATTGGTATTCAAGAACTGAGGCATATTCTGAAGATGAGTTTAATAACATTCGCAATATATGGGCACGATTTTTCTTGGATGTACTCTTAAATATGTAAAAGTTGATTACATTGGTTATGTATTGTGTTAAGTGTTTTTTGAAATCATTTTTATGAAGATTTTTGTAATCTGTTGGTTATTTGAATTGCTTACACTTTGCTGATTTTGTAATTTGTGAAGTTCATGTTGTTGATATTGTGATGACTTTAAACAGTTTACACTTTTTGAATTTTGTTAATTCTGTTACAGGACGTTTTTGAAAGATCCTAAATATAATTAATATTTTAAAAAAATGTTGAAAATTTGCGGCGCTTATTTATAGAAAAGCGCCGCACGGTTACGTATGATGAGTGCTCCACAACTGATTGGCATTACAGAGAGTTCTCTCTCAAATGTCAAGCTAGTGACGTTAAAGAAGCGCTTCTTGGGAGGCAACCCATGTTTTTTTTCATAACTTTGTTTGTTTGTTTTGTGTGATTGGAGGTTGCGCTTCAATAAATAAATTGTGAGTTGAACGCTTTGACCCGATTTCAAAAAACTGATCATGGATGATATTTTTAAAACAATTTTATTCCTGTTTTCATTATTCTTCTTCACAAAATCTTTTCAAAACTCAAGTGTGAGGAAAGAACAAAAAAAATGTGTCTTTATTTCTAAACTTTGTGCATTAAAATGAGATCTCGAGGGCGAGGTCCAACACAAGTCTGAGGAGGTTGTGTTTTACACTCAAAAAGTTAAAACCTTGTTTTAGATCAGTCTTTTTACCATTTTTGATATGAAACATTCACATCTCAATTGTTATCAATCACATAATAGCTTAGAGGATCACCCTTATTATAAGAATTTACTTTTATTATTATTTTTAGAAAACTTGAAATTGTTATGGGTTTTTGGTTGCGAATGTAAATGGCTAATTTTGTTTTAATAGGACATTCATTTTATTCATAAAAACAAAATATATATATATATTAGTATTAATAAATCTCTTCAAAACTCATTGTTATAGGAGAATTCCATCTCCGAAAAGGGGCTCTGTTTCATTCGTTAATCATACTCTGTGAGAATGAAATATGCATCTACCATGGGATAACACCGCCAACAAGAGTGGAAAAGAGGCAAAAAAACATAATTTGTGGATAAGATAAATATCCAAATTAGAATAATGAAAACCTTGGGATAAGGAATTGGTTGGTGGTTTAACATAATCAATAGTTTTTATAAAGTAATAATAATTTTAAATTCTTAAATTTTGGGTGATTTTCTAAAATGTTTAAAAAATGAGAATAAAAAAGGGGGAGATTTTTGTTTCAATTTCTTTAATAGCAATTCGATTGTGATTCAGTCAGATTTTACCTTTTTGAGTGTGTTGGCAACTAATTTGTCGCTTGAGGACAAGCAATGCTTAAGTGTGAGGAGATTGATAAGTCCATTTTTGTACTTATTTTTCTTATCAAATTTAAGTGATTTCGGATTGAAAAATAGAAAAACAAGGCATACTTTATATATTTTGGTTGAAGTTTCGTGAAATCAGGTAAAAATCACGTCCATGATATGTTTGACAAAATTTCGGGTCAATTAAGCACACAATGAGTCAATTTGAGTAACAAATAATATCAGACCGGAAGAAGCAAGCTTTATATCAAAGTGGTCCAGAAGACAAAATTGAAGAGCACAAAATAGGGAAAAAGTCGGACAAAGAAGCTCACAGGCGGCCAGATAGGCGGCCAAAATGGAGGCCTTCACGGCCGCCTACGGAAAAAATCAAAAGTCAACATTGGCTTTGACTCGAAACGGGAAGAAGACCGAAGGCTGCCGACACTGGACGGAAGGTGGCCGCCTTCGGTGGCCGCCTGCGGCACAAGGCGACAAACCAACCACCGGCCGGTGGGATTTGACGGCAGGTGGCCAGACAGGAACGGAAGGCGGCCGCCTGCTGGACCGCCTGCGGCGGATGAATTGACCAGCGCACGTTCGACTGCCGGTGATGGGATGGAAGGCGGCCGGGACAAGGCCAGAGGCGGCCGCCTGGTTGGGCGCCTACGCGATTTTTTGTCCTATAAATAGCCCGATTTTTGCTGAACTCAAACACACCATTCTTAGCCCGAAACTAGTTCAAAAAGGTCTTCTTCTTCCTCTTCAAAGCTCGGATTTCCACCATTGTTGCACCTTCAACTTCAATCTTTCATATCTTTTTCATTTTAGCTCCAATTTGTAAGTTCTTTATATGAAAATTCATCCTCTCATCGTGTAGATTCTGAATATATTGTTTTTATTTCCCAAATATTTGTGAAAAAATGCTCTGAATTAAATTTAATAGTTTCATATTTTCCATTTTAATTCAAGAAAATTAGATCTTATTGTTATATTAATCTCCTACTTAGACAACCTCAATACCTAGTATAAATATTGTTTATTTGTGAAAGAAACGAATGCTTAGATGTTGGGAGTATTCACTTTAATATTTTCTTGTGTTGTTATTATTTATGATCATGTCTTATTTTATATGTAAAATGTTAAAACTAGTAATGAGTTGTTGTAGTTAATTTACTCTTGGGCATGAATTGAATTAAAGGAATATGGATTGACTTGTTAACCGAAAATTAGGGGTTAAAATTAATGAATTGGACTAGTTATTCAAAATTGATGAAATAGTAATTAATAATTGTTAGCCATTCTCATTAATTAAATTTTGGAAAATTATTTGTACTTGTCTATGGGATAAGAAAATAATTTGAGTCAACCATATTTAAGCACGTTAATAAGGCCTAGAAATAGGAAATTTTAATGAAATGGATTTACATCTTGTCTATGAGAATTAAATTCAAATTGCTTAATTAATGAGTTTAATTAGTTAATGAATTTGGCTATTTTTATTGAACAAAATATTGGAGAATTATTTCTGTCTTGTCTATGAGATTAGAATTTAATTCAAGCCAACCATTTTTGAATACATTGATGAATCCTAGAAATAGGATAAATTAATGAAAGTAATTTCTATTCTTGTCTATGAGAAAAGAAATTAGTAGTCCAATTTTTGTTTTAATTCCCCTAATTACTAGGTCCAAGAATATATCCATTTCTAATTATTCAATTCATTGCCCTTCTTTGATCAATCTATTTAGAGTTTAATATTTTTCATTTAGTTTATTTTTTATCCATCATTAGTATTTGCATAATTTAAATTACTTTCTTTTTTTAAAAAAACTAGTTTAGAAAACCAATCAAAAGTTTTAATTTGGAAAGCTTCTAATAATTTGCGATAACCTGTGACTGGGCATAAAATCAAGAAACTTCTCCGCCATTCCTCAAGAGACACGATACTCGGGGAAAAACCAAAAGGTTAGACTCTGTTTTACTACAACGCCGCGAAAGCGGTTATCACAGACCCATGACGCTTAATGAAGAGAGTAGTGTCAATCGTTCCTTTAGAGAAGTCAAAATCAACCAGGAAATCAGATAATTCCTCATACCAAGCTCTCGGGGCTTGTTTGAGTCCATACAAAGCCTTATCTAGACGATAGACGTGATATGGATATTTCTCACCGATGAAGCCTTCTGGTTTATCAACACAGACTTCTTCTTTCAAGACCCCGTTCAAGAATGCTGTTTTGACGTCCATTTGGTAGATGGTGAAGTTCTTGTGTGCAACATAAGCCATGATCAGTCGAATGGCTTCAATGCGTGCAACTGGAGCGAACGTCTCATTATAGTTGATGCCTTCTTGTTGATTGTAGCCTTTCGCAACTAATCGGACCTTATTGCGAATCACGATCCTGTCTTCATCTTTCTTGTTCTTAAAGATCCACTTAATGCATATGATTGATTTTCCAAGGGGCCGATACACAAGTGACCAGACTTTCAGGCTTTCAAACCGATTGATTTCTTATTGCATGGCGATTATCCAATCAGGATCAGCTAACGCTTCAGTGACATGAGTAGGCTCAGATTGACTTAGAAAACAGGAAAACAAACATTCATTCTCAGTTGCAGATCGTGTGCGCACTCCACTTGAAGGATTTCCAAGTATGAGATCAGGTGAATAAGCACGTGTCCATTTTCTAACACGAGGGAGCGGCTGAGCATTATTGTCTGGTTGCTGATCAACATAAGGAATATCAGCATGAGGAACAGATGAAGATGTAAGATCAGTGGACTGAGGTGTTGTAGTTTCAGTCTCAGCTGTGGTTGCAGAAGATGATGGAGTTGAAGCAGAAGTAGAAGCTGCAGCTGTGGACGCAGTAGTGGGTGTAGGAGATGGATCATGTAGTTGTGGATTCTCGTATATTTGGTCAAACAGATGATCGAGATCCACTGTGTTGGAATCAGGTGAGGGAGATGAGGCGGGTAGTTGTGCTAGAACACCAGTGATATCAGGGGGAACTGATGTGTCCAGAAGCCTATTCTTCCTTCTCGTCAAAGGTCACATTGATGCTTTCAATGATCTTCTTTCTGTCTCTGATGTACACTCGGTAAGCTTTAGACAAAGAGGAGTAGCCAATAAACACGCCTTCAAAAGCTTTCAGATCAAACTTGCTTCGATCTTCCCTATCATTAGCCACGAAGCACTTGCATCCAAAAACTCTTAGAAAAGAAACACTGGGAATTCGGCGGTTGATCAGCTCATATGGTGTTTTTCCAAACCTTTGGTGAAGCAAGCGGTATTGATAGCTTCAGTCCAGAGAGAATGTGGAAGTTTGGAGTGGATCGACATGGTTCTTGCTGCCTGAACAGGAGTTGTGTTCTTTGTTTCCACCACCCCGTTCTACTGTGGGGTCTTTGCTACAGAGAATTGCTGAATAATACCTTGAGTCTTATAGAATTCACTGAGTTTCTAGTTCTTGAACTCAGTGCCGTTGTCAGATCGTATGAAGAGAATTGTTGCCTGCAGAAGATTTTGTGTAGTACGAATGAAGGTGATGATGATGTCTGTTGTCTCGTCTTTGGAGCGCAAGAACCGGATTTATTTGTATCTTGAATAGTCATCTACTATCACGAGGACATATTTCTTCCCATTGATACTTTGTGTACGCATGGGCCCACAAAGATCCATGTGAAGCAATTCAAGAGGACGTGTAGTAGATGCAGTCATTTTCGCCTTGTGAGAAGCTCTTTTCATTTTTCCAAGTGCGCAGGAATCACACATATGATCACTTTTGTTTTGCAGTGCTGGAAGACCAGTAACGAGCTTTTTTTATGATGATGTATGCAGATCACGGTAGTTCAGATGAGACATCCTCTTATGCCACAATTGATTTAGTTCAGAGGACGCTCTTGACAGTAAAGAGACATCTGTATTGGGAAACACTGTTTGTAGCACAATTGTGTAAAGACTTGATTTGCGTCTACACCTCAGAATGGTGTTCCCTTGATCATCCTTGACACAACACTTGTTAGCTCGGAATATGACTTTCATGCCCTTGTCACAAAATTTTCCTATGCTAAACAAGTTGTGTGTCAATCCAGCAACATAAGAAACGTCTTTGATTGTGACCCTGCTATTAGATATATCTCCAAATCCAAGGATAGGAGCAGAGTCACTATTTCCAAATCTCACTTTTCCACCAAACTTGTCAACGTAGTTGCTCAACAGCTCTTTCTTCCCAGTCATGTGTGTGGAGCAACCTGAATCTAAGTACCACACATGACTGACCTGCAAAATTAAGCAGCCTTAGGTACCCATTTAAGGACGGGTCCATCCTTTTGAAGTGAAGAAAGAATAGGATCAGAATTGGTCAGTTTATGTTTAGGAACCCAGACTTGTTTGATCTTTTGGAATTTTTCACTTGAGTTCTCGAACTGTAATTGAGATTGTTTATGACTTGTGAAAACTTTCTCTCTTGTCAATCTTTTGAAGTGTTTAACAGAATGAACCTTTAATAGATAGTTTAAATAAGCACCTCCACAAGAAGAGAAAGTAACACATCCATTTGAACCATTCATATCACACACATCTCATTTGGAGAAAGGAGATTTTAAATAATCATGCTTAAAAACATCATTTGAATTAGAATCAAAACTAGAATGAGAAGGAGAAGCAAACTTAGGAGAATTGTCTGAAACATAACTAGAGGAACTGTCAGAAGAACTAGAACGAAAACAATTTCTAACTCATGTCTTGTTTCCTTCTTTGAACTAGAAGGAACTAGAATTGTCTGAAACATAACAAGACTTTTCAAGAAAATTAAAGATTTTAGAAATCTTATTTGAATGCTCATGTCTTGTTTCCTTCTTCACTGCTGTCTTGGGGATCCAGGTCATTCTTCCTTCACTTGATTTAGAAAAAACTTTCCCTGTGTTTGAAGCAGACGATGAGTTTCTTTTCTTTTCGAAATGAGTTTTCTTTTTATGTTCATCAGAAGAAGAAGTTTCAAGAGTTTTAGTGCCTTGAGAGGATTCGTCTGTCAGCTCAGCAATTTTCTTTAAAAGATATTCCTTTTCAAGTTTAAAAGTTTCTCGTACTTTTTCAAAAGCAGTGTGAAGATCAGCAATTTTCTTAATCAATGGTGGTATGTGAGGAACAGAAGCATTTGAGGTAGTTGCTTCTTCCTTCCTAGATTCAGGTTGATTTTCAGGAGGGAAGAAGGTTTTGTAGCCATCAAATAAAGGGATTTCTCTAGTAGCATAACTGTCATTTAAAGCAGTGTAATCATAGTTAAATTCATCTCTAGCTCTAGTTTTCCTTTTCTCTTCTTCTTCCTCAATTTTTTCGGTCTCCCCAGAAAATTTTATTAGTTTAGTCAGCCCCAGATTCCTGTACTTGATGTCATACAAAGGGGGGCAATCCACCTTTTTCAAATTTTTAGGATTATTAAAACCTAGACCTTCTTTTGGATTGTAAAACTTGGTGTCTCTAGGATTATTGTTGAGCAAAAAAACAGTTTGTTCAGATTGTCCTCTCTTAGCCTGAGTGTCTTCTAACTCCTTGATTTTAGCATAAAGATGACCACGTTCATTGTTAATCATGTTAAATTTAGTAACAGCTTCAGAACGTTCTCGTCTAAAGTCATCTCGTTCCTTAGTTAGGTCAGAGACAGATTGCTTAAGTTTACTAACTTCTAATTCTAAGCATGAGACCCTATCACGTGAATCTTTTAAGCGAACGTTTTGATGTGCTCCTTCTACCATGAGTTGTTCCACAACTTTAGTGTTATTTATGTGTCTGTCCTCAAGTTCCTTAACTTTATTTTTCTCTTTTTAGAGAAGTGATTAACTCTTTCATCTTGTCATTTTGTTGAGAAATTAAAGATTTTAGGTTACTTACCTCATTTTCAACAGATGTAGCACCATTGTCTTCTTCTTCAGAGTCATCACTTTCAGAGTCTGTTACTTTCGCCATCAGTGCCAAGTTCTCTGGCTCACTTTCGTCAGTGTCCTCTAACCAGCTATCGTGTTCAGCCATTAGGACCACTCCTTGCTCTCTTTGCTTGGACATTTGAGCCTTTTGCATGTAGTAGTTGAAGTCATTTTTCTTGGCAGAACGGCACTCCTTGGCAAAGTGACCAGGCTTCCCACATTTGAAGCATTTCATTGAATCGCCACTCATAGCTTTATCTGAAGGCCTGGTAGCTATGTCAGAATAGTTTGACGAAGAAGTTCTTTGTTTGGTGTTGGTTCCGGGGTTTCTGAATCTTGTGAACTTCTTGTTTATCTTTCTTGTCATGGTTGTTAACAAAGCTAGCTCCTTCTTCAGTTCATTGATCTCTGGATCGGAATCAGACAAATTCTTCTCGTCATCGGATGAATCAACTCCAAAAGAAATTTTGGGAATTTTTTCTTTCTTTTTCTTTTCAGTTGATAAGAGGGAAAGTGTATCAACAATATTCCTTCCTTTTGAAGAATTGACTTTTTCCCGTATATCCTCAGAGAATTCTCCTAGACAGTCGCAGAGATTGTGGATGGTCAGCTCATCCAGATCTTTATTTTGTCTGATTCGTTTGGTTGTTTTCTTCCATTCGGATTTGAGAGACCTCAGGAAGCGAAGGTTAACTTCCATGTCGGTTTTCCGAATGTTGATCTTCTTCATCTCGTTCAGAACCGTCAGAAAACGTTGATATGTATCTTCCAGCTCCTCATCAGATCTAGCGGCAAAGGAGTCGTATGCAGTCAAGGTTTGAGCTCTTTTGGATTTGATTCGAACATCGGTGCCTTGCATGATCTGATGGATTTCATCCCATAAGTCTTTAGCAGTGGTAAGACTATCAATTTGCATAAACAAATCATTGGGAATAGCTTGGAGTAGATAAGTGGCAGCTAGAAGATCAGCTTTGGCTCTGAGTTTTTCGACTTCAGTGTAATCTTCTTTATTTTTCAGATTTCTTTGAGCAGGTGTGGGAGGGTTATGTGTTGTGTTTTCAGGAACTACAACCCAGACCTCAATGGGTCCTTCTTCCAGAGACTTGAGAATATCCTTCCCGTTTTCCCTGCTTCTGATGAAGTTCAAGAATTTGACTTTCCATACTACGAATTCTCCTCTTCTGAGTAGAGGAGGTCTGGAATCACTTCCAAGTGTGTAAGCTTCCATGACTGTTGTTGATCTTAAAGGCGAGAACTGTTAAAAACTTCGGCACTACTTTTAGAAGTTTTTGGATGCTGATCTCGGAACAAGATTTCGGGTGTCCGAATTTTGAAACTCGGGAATAAATTTCGGGCGTCCGAGATTACTAATTCGGAAAGGCTGATTTCGGGTTTCCAAAATTGGAAACTCGGATGAGATTTTGGGCGTCCGAGATTATAAATTCGGATAAAGATTTTAGTTGTCCGAAATTAAGATTTCGGAGAAGGAGATTTCGGGTGACCTGCTAAATCAAATTTCGGGCCAGCGAATAAAAATGATCTTGGGTGCCTGAATTCTTTAATGATCCGAAATCTTAACCTGCCAAAAATAGAATTTCGGATGTGCGAGGATTAGGTAACTTGGTCTTCACTGGGATACCTCTTCCGTAGCTTTTCTTGCAGCACTAATCTTCTAAAAACAGTAAGTTTCCAAGAACATATCTAAAATCTAACCTGATCAAAAATTATGATTTTGATCAAATTAATTCCAGAAAAATCCGAGGATTCTCAAGAACAGAATTGCGCCGAGGCTCTGATACCAATTGTGTGAGATATGCCCAGATTTCAACAGTCGAATAATCTAAGAATAACTAGAAGAATTTAAGCAGTAAAAGAGAAATCTCACCAATAACGCATACCGTGTACATATAATGATGAATTCATGAAGAACAATTACACAGTACTCGAACGAATAAGCTTGAGAGAGACTTTATATTCTACTGGCTCTACAGAGAATAATATGTGGAAACAGAATGTGTAGAGACTTAGCAGTTTTTGGCCATCTCAACCTATATTTATAGGAGAGATGTTCGAACTGCCTAATACAATTAGGAATGCAGCTTATGAGGCGTGTGGGCTTATTAGAGCTAGATTAAATGGTCCTAATTCTCTCTCAGCTAAACTAATTAAGTACAAAGACTTATTAATTAAATTACAATTAATTTGAACACAATAAAATAATATTCTAACAAATAGGAAAAACACGTCTGGAACAGCTCACTTCCTAGGTCCCTACCTAGTTTCATGGAGTTCTAAGAAACAAAATTGAGTTGCTCTTTCAACTGCTGAAGCTGAGTACGTATCAACTGCATCATGCTGCTCTCAATCATTGTGGATCATGCAACAAGTAAGCGACTACGGGATCGCCTTGAATTGCATGCCAATTCTATGTGACAATACAAGCGCAATCAGCATATCAAAAGATCCACTCATGCATTCTCGGACAAAACATATTCATATCTATCATCACTTTTTGAGAGATTGCGTAGAAAAGGGACTAAATCAGGCTGTAGTATTGCAGCATCGAGAAACAAGTTGCTGACATTTTTACAAAACCCCTGGGAAGAGAAAGGTTTAAATTGATTAGACTTGAACTTGGTCTAATTAATGCTTAAATTATCTGCCTTATTTGTGTCTATTTTCAAAATATTTTTCAAATCAGCATGCCTTAAATTAGCACATAAATAAATTAATTCTTAATTATTAATTGCACACTTTCTATATAATTTAGGGGGAACCAATGAATCAATGATTGATTATACTCGATTTTTTTCTATCCCTTGAATCTCGTCTTAAAAGGTTTAGTGGAAATGTGAGTACTTTAAATTTCCAAAATTAACTAGTTAGTATTATGGGAAGTTACAATATTTTTTTGGGAAGTTGAACGAGTCTGCTGGTGGAATATAAAGAAGGATCATCTGTTCTTCTGACATTTACTCCCTTCGTCCCTTAAAACTTTGTCATCTTTTTTTTGGGACGTCCTAAAAAACTTTGCCACTTTCCTTTTTAATCAATTATTTTGTGCTTTCTGTTATTTCTCTCTCCTCTGCACAAACATCAACCACACAGTTTCTACTTTATTATTCTCCGTGCCGGTCAACTTTGTCATAGTTTTAAGGGACGGAGGTAGTATTTAAACTTTGATTGGGCTATTTCATGGTTCCTTTTGGTTGATGCCAAAAGGGGGAAATAATCAGGTGCCTCCACTTTTGGATTAAACTCTACAATGACTCTGTTATGCTATTGCTACATTTATGCTAAAGCTGCAAGTAATCTACTTCAAGGCACCTATGGTTTGTCATCAACAAAAAGGGGGAATTTGTTGAATATTTAGTTTTGTTGATGACTAACCATGCAGGAACGAAAGAAAGAATTATTGATGACTAACCATGCAGGAACAAAAGATGAAATTATCCTATGATATAAGTGCACATTGGTTCTACCGATATCTAACCATGCAGGTAGAACGGCGGACAAAACTGCTCTCACTTCTATCAGGAACGAAAATTAGAATATACTTTGTTCTGTTCTATATGGATGATTGTCGTGCATAATGAATAAATTAATTGATATGTGCCTGCATGATAATACCTTATCTACGTGCCTAGATTGATCATGCATATTCTTAATGTATGTGGCACAATTTAAATATCTTTCCATGCATGACTAAGCACTCACTTTAATGAGTTGACCTATATAGCTTTATAGCTTATGGAAAGAATCATTGCTTATGCTACATAAATATCCTGCAACAATTGACCGTAGAATATTTGGATCCACTGAGTAAATATTTCCTTATCACTTAATGTTGAAAAGCCATTATTAGTTAAAATATTAAATGAATATTAGTTGGCCTATTTGGCTCATTACAAAGTTTCACAATCTGATTTTTAAAAATATTTTACAGTATGGAATTAAATATAATGACAATCAAAGTTATGCGTTGGCAAGCGTGAAAAAAAGAATGTTACAATTAAAAAAGAACGGAGGAAATATTAGAAAAGTATACTCTGAAACAGTAATGAATGTAAAGGAAAAATAACATACTTCCAGGTATAAAAAATAGTCTTAAAAAGTACTCCCTCCGTCCCATATTTATCTCCTGAAGTACAAATGACACACAGATTAAGATAGTGGGAAATGTGTGGTGGAGAGTTGTGCAGAGGAAAGAGAAATGTGTAAGAATGTGTAAGAATGATTGTGAACCACAAATTCTTTGCTAAAAAGGGAAAGAGGAGATAAATTTAGGACATACCGAAAAAGAAAGTATGAAGATAATTCCGGGACGGAGGGAGTATATCCGAGGAATATGATATTGGCATTTTTAAAATAAAAAATTGTAAAAAGGACATATTACAGAATGACATAAGCTTTTTTGATGGTAAGTTAATGTTTTGATCCACTTGCAAAAAATCTCTCCATACCTACAAATGATAAGGATATAATAAATATGAAATGGTGATGTTATTAATAAAAAGGAAAAATTGAAAATAATAATCTCAACTATTGCCGGTCCGCTAACAATAATTCCAACTATTGATTATTTTTGTACAATCCCAACTATATAGATCGTCCGTCAATAATGGTCCATGACTAGATATTAACTCATATAATAAGTGAATTTTAAATAGAAATTAAGCGTAAAAATTAAATTTGGGATTATTTATAGGGTTTACTTGCTATATCTCTTCTCATCCACTTCATAATTTATTTATAACCGGTCACATCAGACCATTATTGGCGGAAGGTACCTAAAGTTGATATTATTCTGAAATAATCTATATTTGGGAATTGGGATTATTATGAGCGGACCAACTATCAATTTTTTCTAATAAAAATTACTGTATAAAAACCACGAACTAAGCAAACTTTAAATCCAAATGCCAAATTATAGATTACTCAAAAAATAAAAGCAATTTCAACTCCGATGGAATATATCAATCCAAACATAGAAAAGTGATACGATTGGAAAAAATAGCACATCTCTTATCATGTCTGATCACAAGTTATTAAAAAAATAAGGGCACATGATGCCAAATTAAGTTATTAAAAAAAATAAGGGCACATTGTGCCAAATTAGTTATGAGAATTTACTCACTGCGCTTTTCTTTCTGGAATTAATAGGGCTATACCTTGGTACTGAAGACCTTCTAGAGTAGATTAATCTTAACCCACTTTTGGATTAATCTCGAGAGGAAATGATAAAAAGACGAGGGTTTTGTGTCTCACATGCCAAAAGATGGGAGTTCATTTTTTGGTACCAAAGAACGGGATTCGGAAAAGGTAATTCCGAATGGATTATTTGAGAGAAAAAATTGATCTGAAAGCATCATTCCGAATGCCTGCCCATGCAATAATTGCTCCACTCCAACCTCTCATTTAAAGTTCTCATCCACTATTCATATGGTCAACTTAAATCATTCTTAATATTTTGCTTTATATATCAATTTTTTATGAAATTTACATTTTTTATCAGATTTTGTAATGATTTTAATGTAGTTTCTGAATAAGTAAATTTTGTTTACTAAAAACAATCGTCAATCAAACATCGTAAACCGAATTGAGCCAGGAACCTCTATATGGGACGGAGGGAATAATTTTTAGGGAAAAATGTCAAATAAACCTTTCTACTGTTGCGAAAATGTCAATTACACCCACCAACCCAAATATCACCCAATTCGACCCATGAACATTAAAAACCGGGCAAATTGTTATTTTAGGAGGTATCCTCCAAGTTCCCGGTTATATTGCGTTTGCTGCATTGGCACATTTTTTCTTTTTCCTTTTTTCCTTTCCTTCCTTCTTCCCCGCTCCCTTTCTTCTTCTTCTTCTTCTTCCCTGCGCCTTCAAGTCTGCAACTTCTCCCTTTGTTTTCTTTTTGTTTCTTTCACTTACCCACCCATTTTCTTTCTTACTCTTCCCAATCGATTTCTTCCTCGCACCGTCGCAAGCATATGGTCAACCTCTCTATGAATCTGAGCACCAGAGTCCTCTGAGCCGCCACAGCTTCACCATGCTCGCCTGGTCCATCATCTCTAGATCCAGATTCAGATCGACACCACCGCCGCGTCGCAGCTGGACCCGTAGAGGTTGTACTGCGAGAAGTCGCCGTAGGCCGTAGCAGCAGATCCACTCGACGCCACCATCGCATCTCGTGGGTCGTTTGTTGACCTAGCTGAAGGCATCCGTTGCGTCCTCGTATTGTGACGGGAGGCAGTACTCCTGCCTCCAAGGCGTTACGAAGTTGACGGCGATCTCCAGAGACCTTGTTGCAGCTCTCAATTCCTCATGAACAATGGAGTTAGCCGTCCGAAAGTGTACTACGTTGTGAAACAAAAGGAAAAAAAAATTAAAGGTCAGACATAATTTACCTGAGAATGGCTGAGAATTGAGAAAGCTAACGGACTGGTGAAGTTGGTAGAGGCGCGCGGCGTAGGAGAAGGCCAGAGCAGAAGAAAGGAGAGAAAATAACATAAATAAATAAATAAAAAATGTGTCGCCACGTGTACCTCTTTACCGGATAATTGTTGGGTGACCTATTAAAAAGAGAATTTGAACTTTTTTCTTAAGTTGGAGTATCTAATAGGATGAAATTTGAGTTCGTGGGTCTAATTGACATTTTCTCAATAGTAGATGGATTTATTTAACACTTTTTCCTAGTTTTTATTTGAATTTTGTGGTTAATTTAAGGAGTTTTTGCCACTTTTGGTCTCCCGACTATTGTTTCAGTGACACTTTTGGTACTCCACTTTTAATTTTTTCATTTTTAGTCCTCGATTATTGTGCGAGAGACACTTTTAGTCCCCGACTTTCAATTTTCTCACATTTAGTCCTTTGAGTATTATCAAATTGACAATTTTAGTCTTTCTATTATGATTTTGACATAATAAGTGAAAGACTAAAAATGTCACTACTGTAATAGTTGAAGGACCAAAAATGTCACTTTTACAAAAGTCGAAGGACTAAATACGAAAATTTTTAAAGCCGGGTACCAAAAGTGTCTCTTGCACTATAGTCGAGGACTAAAAATGGAAAAATTAAAAGTCAAGTACCAAAAGTGTCACTGACACAAAAGTCAAGGGACTAAAAGTGGCAAAAACAATAGTTAAGTAATACTGACTTACTTCGTCTCTATCAAAGGTTTTCACTTTTCTTTTTGCGACGTCCGATCACGTCTCATTTAAAGGTTTCCATTTTCATTTTAGGAAACAATTTATTATTACTCTTAAATGACAATTTAATCATCAAGTATTAAAAATAATACTCCCTCCGTTCCATAAAATAAGTCTCACTTTCCTTTTTGGGTCGTCCCAAAAAATTGTTCCCATTTCCCTTTTTGGAAAGTTTTGTGTGACTAACATTCATTTTATCTTTTTTTACTCAACCACAATCATACATTTACACTTTATTCCCACTTTCTTAAACTCCGATCCAAATTGAAGCGAGACTTATTTTATGGGACGGAGGTAGTATATCTATAACATCACAGTTATCATCGATGACCCCAATATATTATATGAACATCAAAGTTATATCTCAAAATGTACTCAAATTAACATATTTAATTACTTCATTCATCCCTTAAAACTTTGTCATCTTTCCGTTTTGGGACGTCCCAAAAAACTTTGTCACTTTCCCTTTTAAACAATTATTTTGCGGTTTCTGTTATTTTTCTCTCCTCTGCACAAATCTCAACCACACACTTTTTACTTTATTATTCTCCGTGCCGGTCAACTTTGACAAAGTTTTAAGGGACGAAGGTAGTATTATCTAAAGGTGACAACTCCGGTACCCATTTAAAAAATGGGGTACCATACCTACCATTCATTTGATTGGTCCAAATAGGTATATCATTTTTAATTTAGACTTAAATAATTCAACTGCAACACTTTCATTGGTCCATGTGGACAAATGTATGGTACCTTATGTGTACCATAGAATCTACCTTATCTAAATGATTGTGTCATTTTGCAATAGGAACATTTGAACAGGACGGAGGTAGTAATTTAGGGAAGACTATAATTTCTATCAATACCCACAATATATTAATGCATTATGTGTATATAAATAAATATGAAAATTAGTAATTTATAAGTAAATTAATAAGGGAAATTTTTTGTGATATGAATAAAACATAGTGAGTTTTTCTAAACATGTGTAGCAATGTTTTTAGACATTCGTATAACTGAAAAGAAAAAAGAAAAAGAAAATTTTATTTATATTAAAATGTTGAATGACGAAAAAACCCGTATTTAAAAAGGTGTGTTTTGCACTGCTTTCATCCAATTTAAAAAGTGCATATTGGAGTTATTGTACAACATTACTGCACATTCAACAAGAATCATTGCAGTTCGCCAGGGAATCATTCGGGGGCAACCCTAATCTCGAGTCCTCGACTATACCAATTCTATCACGCTCTAGTAAAGACTAAAGACTACATGATAAGATCACTTCAGTCCTTTCTAAAATGTCATGGGACATGTTGTTAATCCCTCCTCTTCCTTGACATACGGTAAAAGCTATTTATAACACAAAACAAATTTCAAGTTTAATTTGATTAAAAAAAGTTGTTGGAAGAACTAGCAATTCAATAACAAAAAATTCTGCTCAAAGAACTCACAATCATAAACAACGAGGTAGTGGTCGTCAATTCAAGTGGAATACCAATTAATGTCGTCATATCATACTGACGATCCTTCAAGTGAATATTTAATAAGCTTCTTTCTCGACATGAAGGATGCTTCTGACTCTGAGATATATAATACCACAAAAACACATCTCATTTAATACACACCCTAATGTCATGGTCTCTTGAGCTTCGTGTGATCTGATTATGTGAGTATATAACAACTTTCCAGTTTCATAGTGCCATAAAGGTCTAAAATCAACTGAGTCTGATTCAATATAATACACACAATCTTGTGAATCATGAATGTATTCATAAGGACTAATAAATTAGCTTATAGGAAAATGCAAAAAGATATATATATATATATATATATATATATATATATATATATATATATATATATATATATATATATATATATGCTACTTCTTTTTTAATTAATAAATTTGTAGCGACGGAGAGGCATTCATTCTACAAAACTTTCCTTACAGTTGAGTTATTCCTTCACCTTTAGAGTGGTAAAATATAGTCCAAATAAAAGGAATCACCCTCCATCAACTTTCTAGCTCAAGGGAAAATTCTAGCAATGTCAAACATTAGGATAAGATTAAAAAAGCGTGCTCACCCTTTTAACCCAAGTTCTTCTTACAATTAGTGTTCTAGGTCAAGAATTCATTGAATAGTTGCTCTTTGAAACAATTTGTTACATTAGTCAAGCATTATAATTCATAACTAAAAAGAATTTTTATTTGAGAGATTTTACCTAAAAATCTTATCAAGGTTTCTCGAAAATTCTGATTATATCCTAGTTAATTATAGTGAATAAAGTCAAAAGTCAAAAGTCAAGAGATTCACCTTCCTTTGAATATCTCCCAAAGTTATACCCTTACAATCATCTAGGATTTGTCATTAGAATCATATTGATTGACCAGACTAAAAGTTGCTTCCGCTTCAAAGAACCACTCTGAAAGTTTGAATTCTATTAAAAACAGGTTTTTTCAACTTGATTACAATAAAAATTCATAGATTGTGAATTTTATTAAATGTTTTCCTTCATTTCAATTCATACTCCGTATGTTACTCGACTGAATATTTTCTGTCAAATAACTTCCTAAGTTTTCTACAATCCGAAGCGGACAGAGGCCGGGAGAATTGAATATTTTCTTCACACACAGGTAGGTGTACTCTATACTCTATTACATATCACATCTTTATTATGCTTGACTAGCGTGAATCTTTTCAATAAACGCGACAACTTCTTTTTAGGGGGAGTTGTACGTGATGTTTTGTTTGTTAGAGAAATAAAATACTCCTATTAGCTTAGGTTTATCACGAAATGTTCTTACACTTTGCTTACTAAGCTACTTATTTAAATTTTACGAAGTTCCTCTTAGTCTGCATAACCTTTGTAGTTTCAACATTTCATCTTAGCCTTAACCATTTATACGTTTCGTCTTTTCCCGCAAAAAAAAAAACTATATGTATGTGAGTGCATGTGTATATGAGAAGAAATTGACTTTGCACCTTGTTTATCAAAAGAATTAAAAATAAAAAGTTAAGTTGAATATATATACTTTTTTATTTATATTTTTATTAGTCATTTTGCGTTTTAACGGACAAATTTTTTAAGAGAAAATTCCCAATATGGGAGTAGAACATAGAAACTATTCCAAAATAGGAGTCTTACTCAGTCAACAATGTTTGACACGGAAGTTATACCAAAGTGATCATAATACCCTTAGTGAAGGCAAGCTAAAGACTTCCGTTTTGGTGCCAACGTGCTGCAGACGTGGAGGTAACCGGCTACCCGCAACGGAAAAATTAAAAAAAAAAGAAAACGGCAAAGCTTCTCCCATTCGCGTAAAATAACAGCTCCATTTATCTCCTATTCGCGTAAAATAACAACTCCATTAATGCGTGAACCTGGAGAACGCAACAAACAGCACACAACACTCGAGTGAAACTGAAATCACTTGGCCATAACAAGGACGAACTAGGGGATTACAAGGGAGAACTTGGCCAGAAGGACGAATTGAACTTGGCGTGAAGAAGGACATATTGGCGATAATAAGAACAGAAATCATGTCTGATTCAGACTTTGAATCACATGGCCAAAAAGTCTGAATCAACGAAGAAGTGGTATGTTGTAAGCACTATCAAACAAATATAAAGTGTTAAGACGACGCTAATCATGTATATTTATGAATTTTGTAATACTTGAACCGTCATTGACAAACGTTGTGTGCATGTTGTGCTATGTATTGTGTATCTGTTTTAAATGTGTATGTAATGTTTATATTTCATGTGTTGTACTCATGTAATTAATTTGACAGAGTTGTTGTTATTTCACATTGTAATACCAATTTCATGTTTCATACTATTTGGATTAGGGCAAAATTTGCCAAATGTTAATGTTGTCAAATGTGTATTGTCAGAATGAAACTATGAATAATAATGTATTCTCTTCTTAAATAGGACAAAATTGCCAAATCTTAGGGTTGCAAGATGTGCCATGACAGAGTCAATGCGTTGAACAACAAGTATTGTGTCACTCCAACTGTTTTGTGTCAAAAAATGCCAAATGTTACGGTTACAACATGTGTCATGACAGAGTCAATGCGTTGAACCACAACTATTGTGTCACACCAACTGCTTTGTGTCAAAAAATGCCAAATGTTAGGGTTACAACGTGTGTCATGACAGAGTCAATGCGTTGAACAACAAGTATTGTGTCACTCCAGCTGTTTTGTGTCAAAAAATGCCAAATGTTAGGGTTACAACATGTGTCATGACAGAGTGTGTGTTGAAGAACAAGTATTGTATCAAACCAACTGTTTTCTGGCAAAAATGTCAAATCTTAGGGTTGCAAAATGTGTCATGACAGAGTCAATGCGTTGAACAACAAGTATTGTGTCACACCAACGGTTTTGTGTCAAAAAATGCCAAATGTTTGGGTTACAACATATGTCATGATAGAGTCAATGCGTTGAACAACAACTATTGTGTCACACCAACTGCTTTGTGTCAAAAAATGTCAAATATTAGGGTTGCAAGATGTGTCATGACAGAATCAATGCGTTGAACAACAACTATTGTGTCAACCCAACTGCTTTGTGTCAAAAATGCCAAATCTTAGAGTTGCAAGATGTGTCATGACATAATCATTGCGTTGAAGAACAAGTAATGTGTCACACCAACTGTTTTCTGTCAAAAATGCAAAAAGTAAATGTTACAAATGTGTAATTAGGGAAAGATTTATAATAACCATGTGTTAGAGTACTAGAATTATAGAAAAATATGCCAAATGTTGAAATTTTGATTTTGTATTGAATGAATGAAAATATTTAGTTGTAATGACATTTTTTAAATACAGAGACTATCACTCGCACTTATGAAACTGGACTGCTAAGAAGATTGGACAAGTTGAGGCTAAATGCAAATAGAAATCTAAGTGAAGTAGCAAAAAAATAAATAAAAGCACAACTGAGTGAAGAGGAGCTAATAGAGTAAAAAAACAGTTTTTGGATGGATTCTTGATATTGAACAGATGCCAAGGTTGAGTGGCCAGTTGTGCATAGCACTTGCAGAGAGCTACATTGAGCAGTTTAACAACAATTCTGAAAAAAGTGTCATAAGGTTTCACATAGGAAGCAGTGTAATAAGTTTTACCAGATCAGATATGGCGTTGCTGCTGGGGCTGAAGCTTGGTGGAGTAAGAACGATAAGTGATGATCAGTTAGGAGGAGATTTCTGTAGAAGGTATTTTGGCAATAAACAAGTAGTGTCAAGACAGGATGTGATCAGTGCTCTGGAGGCTTATAATTAGTTTAGCAAGTATTTTGGCTATGTTTATGTTTATAATTAGTTTTGCTTGACTTTTACTTTGGAAATTACACACTTTTGGTGTAAGAGATTAGATTGTTAAATTCTTGTAAATATGTTAGATTAGATATATTCTGAGCTCAAGCAGGTTTTGGTCACTCAAAGTACAGTTGGTGAACCCAAAAAGTGAAAAGAAGGTGCAAAAGTTCAAAGACAAAAGAAGATCCTGAATTTTGGTCTATACTCGGTCGAGTATTAGCTATACTCGATCGGGTATTAGGTTGGAACTTCAAATCGGATCAGATCCGAAGACAAGGGAACATGCAGGGAAGATTTCAACCACGATTTTATGTCTATACCCGATCGGGTAGATCGACATACCCGATCGGGTATGCCTTTGAATTGCAAACGAAGATCGGTCGAGTATGGTCCGAACACCATTTTCTAAGCATACTCGACCGGGTATTTATATATACTCGATCGGGTATACTCTTAGAAAATACCCTGAAACCGGTCGAGTATACCTCGGATCGGGTGTTACACACATACTCGATCGGGTACCATGTATATACCCGATCGAGTACCCGAATCCCATCCCAAAAGCCTATAAATACACCTCCGTTCCTTCACAAAAAGATATCCAATCCCCTGTACATCTAAGCTCAGTATAGAATAGCTCTTTCTTTATATTTTTCATCATGTTTAGTCTCCAAATGAGGAGCTAAACTCTTCCATCTTGGTTTTGCTACTTTGAAGCTTAATGAATTTGTAAGTTGTGAGTTATTTTCTTTAATCTTCTTCCTTGAATATTAATTCTTTCTTTCAAAATACTATCTCTATATCAAAGTTGGGGAGTGTTACTAAGATGACAATTAGTTAACATCTTGACATTGGTTATAGTAATAGCTATTTCTTCCTCTATGATAAATATTGGGGAGTGTTACTAAGATGACAATTAGTTAACATCTTGATATTAATCATAGTAGGATTCATTTATTTTAATATTCTTCCTTGAGTATTAATTAATTCCTATTCATATTTCATGTTAATATCTTAAACATTACTTAAAGTATCAACTAGTATTGTTTCTCATATTAATTATTACTAGAATCAATCGGTTAATACGCTCGTTATTAATCCGGTTCTTTCAAACGGTAGTAAACTTGGAATATTAATGCATGCATTTCATGGTTAATATGTCAAGGGGAATTAATTATATTGATTAAACCAATAAACCGCTTGTGTTGAGGTTATCAATCTCAATCGTTTTCATCTTAAGTTTATTGCTACTATCAAGTTAATATACGGCGCTTGTTCTATATTGACTCGATAGTAAGTTTTATTAATGAACGCATCTCGTTATTAATAACTACCCTCGATGAACTGGATATACTCCTCGATTGAGTATTCGAGAGGAAGATAGTTAAAGATATAACCGGGATCGACGAACATTTCATTAAGTGGATAAAAGCAAAACCAAGTCTTCATCTCATTGAATTAAACTCATATAGGTTGTTTATCTTAGTGTTTTTAAAACAAACAAATCTAAACCCCCCTTTTTTACTACTTTTATAAAAGAAAAGTATTCCTTTCCCTGTGGATACGAACCTTACTACACTATACTACGTATTAGTGTTGTATTGATTATTTATTTTGAGTGCACCTAACGACGAGTGCACGTCAAATTTGGCGCCGTTGCCGGGGAAAGGCAATTAATTTTTCTTTTATTTCATATCAAGAAAAATCAAAAAAATACTAAATAAAAAATATAAAGAGTTCTTATTTCTTCTATTTTCTGAGCTTAGTGGAGTTTATGGTTAAACATCGCTCCATAAACAAAATCACATATCAAACAAACCGAGAAATAGAACAAACTTTCGAGCGGTTGAAAAGTAAATTTTCTAATACCGACTCGGAGGAATCATCTATCAGAGATTCATCCAGCGCTAGTTCTCATTCTAGCGACACCGAAGAGCCAACCACAATGGCTCTTGAAACAAGAACACTACGGGAGCTCACTGCTCCAAATCTCAATCAACAACCACTATGTATTACCTTCCCTACACTCGATGAAGGTAATACATTTGAGCTAAAATCTGGGCTCATACATCTACTGCCATCCTTTCATGGCCTAAGGGGCGAGGACCCCAACAAACATCTCTCGGAATTCCATATTGTCTGCACAAGCATGTGCCCCAATGGAGTCACCGAGGAACAAATCAAATTGAGGGCTTTTCCATTCTCCCTCAAAGACACGGCGAAGGATTGGCTATTCTATCTCCCGTCAGGGAGTATAGATACATGGGCATCAATGAAAAAATGCTTCCTAGAAAGGTACTACCCTGCATCCGTCTCATCATCTTTGAAAAAACAAATAAGCAACATCGAGAAAAAAGATGATGAGACATTATATGAGTATTGGGATCGTTTCAAAAAATTGTGTGCTAGCTGCCCATATCATGGTTACATAGAGCAAGACCTCATCCTCTACTTCTATGACGGTCTTGCGGAGCAAGATAAACGCCTGGTGAACGCAGCATCTGGAGGGGGAATTGTCAACAAAACCCCTTCCCAAGCTAGGAACCTCATCTCGGAGTTGGCCGAGAGTTCTAGACACTACAATGGGAGGTCATCATCAAAACGGGTCATGGCAGCGGAATCCAACATCTCGTTGGAAAGTCAAGTAGCCGGCTTGACTTCTTTGGTAAAGGATTTCCTTTTAAATCCAAAACACCAAGAAGTCAAGGTCTGCGGCATATGCTCGACACAAGGGCACCCCACCGATTCCTGCCCAACACTACAAGAGGAGAATTCCGAGCAAGTCAATGCTTTGGGATTTCAAGGTCAAAAGAGGTATGATCCACATTCTAACTCCTACAATCCTGGGTGGAGAGATCACCCGAATTTGAGGTATGGGAATCCTCAAAATCAGTCCTTGCCACCAACTTTCCCAAAGCACCAAGGCCAGACGTCAAGCTCAAGTATGTCCACCGAGGACATGATCCGAGCACTCACCTCAAATGTCTCAACCATGCAACAAAACATGGTTCAATTTCAGCATGAGACCAAATCCAGCATTCAGAATTTGGAAAACCAAGTCAGTCAAATTGCAAATGCCGTGAACCGACTTGAAACAAAAGACTCGGGTAAACTCCCATCTCAAACGGAGCAAAACCCGAGACAACATGTGAATGCTATAACGTTGAGAAGTGGTGCAACGTTGAAAGAGGCAGAAGAGAACGATGAAGAGACTGAGGGTGTGGACCCGGGAAAAGTAGTCCCACCGGAGGAGGAAAACACAGGAACCAAGCTTCCCCCACCCTTATCATATGAACAAGAAATCCCGTTCCCTGAGGCGCTGAAAGAGACAAAGAAGCTAGAAAAAGACGCCGACATCTATGAAACCTTCGCAAAGTGTGAGGTAAACATTTCGCTTCTTAACTTAATGAAAAATGTCCCTCGTTTTGCTAAATTCTTAAAAGAATTATGCAAAACAAAAAGAAAAGATAAATTGAAAGGGAAACAAGAGGTTAGAGTTAGTGAACACGTCTCGGCCATTTTTCAGAGGAAACTCCCCGAAAAATGTAACGACCCAGGCATGTTCACTATCCCTTGCAAAATAGGAAACACCACATTTCCTAAGGCCTTGTTGGATTTAGGGGCATCAATAAATGTCATCCCCTATTCTGTTTATAAAACTCTACAACTTGGCCCATTACATCAAACAGGTGTAGTGATTCAATTGGCAGATCATTCTATTACTTACCCGAAGGGTGTAGTAGAAGATGTGCTATTAGAAGTAGAAAATATGGTCTTTCCTGTTGACTTCTATGTCCTTGAAATGGGAACTGATGACCAAACAACACCCATCCTTTTGGGTAGACCCTTCATGAAGACCGCAAAAACGAAAATTGACATTTCTAGTGGTTCACTAACTTTAGAGTTCGATGATCAAAAAGTGGAGTTCAACATCTTGGACTCTACGAAAAAACAAATGCAAAATCCAACTCTGTGTTCTTTACATGTTGTTGAACCACAAGAACCGCTGTTTTTCAAAGAAGCGGATAAAATCAGATGTCTTTCGAGAAAGAAACCCCGGCCTTACTGGAAAAGGCCGAAAAATAAAAATGAAAAATGGCCAAATGGGGCTTTGAAAAGTGAAACAAGGGATGCTCATGATTCCACATAAAACAAAACCAAAAAAATGAATAACGTCGTGCCACGACGTTAACTAAGGCGCTACTTGGGAGGCAACCCAAGTTCATTTTATTTTTTTTATTTATTTAAGTGTGTATAATTCATTTTTATTCATTTATTTAGAATTCATTTTTTTTGTTTAATTATTTGAGAGATCAGTGAGGGAGGGCACTAATCACGGGTTTTTGGAAGAAAAGAAATAAAAAATGCAGGTTTTGGAACATCTGGGGACATACCCGATCGAGTATCAACCTTATACTCGGTCGGGTATGAGCAAAAAGAAAAGGGACCGGGCATTACTCGATCGAGGAAGCTCTCAAAAATTGAAAAACAAGAAATACCCGATCGGGTATCACTATACACCCGGTCGGGTATGTATAGAAATGCTAAAGTGGAAGGAAACTGACTCCCACACTCGACCGAGTACAAGCTTCAAAAGTAGAAAAGAGCACATACCCGATCGGGTATGGAAGAATACTCGACCGGGTACCAGAGACAGGCCGCTCAAAAACTTAACTTTCCAGCAATACTCGACCGGGTAACCATACACTACCCGATCGAGTACAGGAGGCAGACTGCTCGAAAAAGCCACTTTCCAGACATACCCGACCGAGTACCAGCACATACTTGATCGGGTATACGGGTATTATAACCCCAAATCAGCCCCAAAACACTTCATCTTCTCCAAATTTCCAACCCTATCTTGAACAAAAACGCCCAAACCCCCATTTTTATACCTTCTCGCTACCATATCTTTTCCAAATCTTCACCAAATCCTCCCATTTCCAAGCCAAAACACTCCTCTCATCCTCCTCTACACATTCATACCCACCAATCCCATTCTCCCCCAACTTTTAGAGGTCCGAAAAACCCTACCCCCACCTTCCAATTTCGGTTCTCAAAGGCCAAATTCATTCCAAATGGCTCCAAGGAAAGAGAAAGGGCAAAGCTCAAGCACTAGGGCATCCATCCCGGGCTACGAGGACATCCTCTTCGTGGACAACGAACAACGCACACGCTTCATGTCCACAATTGAAAGGCAAGTTAAAATTAGGAGTATACAAAATGATGAAGAATTTTTTTCATGAGTTGAGCATGGATAAAATTTTCAAAATGCAATACAACTCAAATGAAAAAATTATCTATGAATTCCTAAGCTCTGTGCAGTTTGAGAACAATGAAGAGGACTTTAGGGATGATAAACTCAGGTTTCGATTGTTTAATCACAATCACACCATCACCAAACTTGAGTTCGCCGAACACTTTGGTATTCCGGTCCCGTACCAAAAATCTATATCCAACAATACCGCCTTCGGCCATACCCTATGGACCAAGATGACCGGGGAGACTAAATTTAGCTCCTCCCAACTCTACATTAGTCATGTCCAACATCCCGTCCTACGCCTCTTTTTGAAATTCCTTGCCAACTCCTTGCTTGGACGTCCCAACAACCATCATACAAGGATGGGGGATGTATGCCTCATCTCGGTAGCCTTATTCCGTATCCACGTGGATATCAACCTATGTAATCTCATGTGGGCACATCTAAAAAAAAGAGCGTGGCAAAGGGTGCTATTGTAGTGGGCGGGGTGATTATGCACTTGGCCACAAAGTTCGGGTATACGGATGACTCTCCTATACCCGACTACTGTTTGATGAACATATCTTGGCTGGGCCACTCGGGCTGTACATCTTTTTCACACACCGTTTATGGTGAAGAAAGGCCCAGAAATATGTACAACTGGCACATCCACCCCAAACCCCTCAAATACTTCCTCTTGCCCAGCCCAGAACTCCCCCAACTCCAATTCAAAACAGGAAGAGCGGACCAACATTACCTCTTCCCAAACGCCCTCCCACCACATCTCCAGGAACCGGAACAGGAACCTCCCCAAAACCAACCCGATTACGAGCCCTATGAGCAACTACATAGCCATTCAACCATGAGCCAGGACTTCCCAGAACAAAGCCAAAACCCTCCACCACCCGACTTCTTTCAACAACTTCTGGAGGGTCAACAACAACTGTTCACGGGAATAACCCAAATGGACAACCGGCTCAACCGATTAGAGGAGGAACAAAGAGCCGGTTTTCAACGATTGGAGGATGAGCAAAGAGCCGGCTTTCAACGTTTGGAGGAGATCCGGGTGGCCGATAGACATCGGTATGAGGAAGACCAACATAGGTTCTACGGACCTATGTACTCTTTTATGGCACAGCAGGGATCCTTCCATACCATGGCGAACCCTCCTCCACCACCCTCATGGTATGACCCCACTCATTGGGGTAACTTTAGAGGACCAGGCTCCGGGGGTGGAGGGTACGACGGCGGAGATGGCGGGGACACCTACATGGGAGATGGTGGCCAAGGGAGCGGCTTTGGAGGGAGCTACTACGGAGGAGAAGGCGGGCACTAGGGACAGTGCTTGATTCAAGTGCGGGGGAGACACTCATGATGGTATGTAATTTTCATTTCTACCTAGCACTATGCATGTAATTCTTTTGAATATTTTCACAAAAAAAAACACAAAAAAAATAAAGAAAAAAATAAACAAAATAAAATAAATGCTAGTTAGGTTGAAAACCCAACAAAATGGGCAATCTAAGCAAAAAAGGCTTATAAAAAAAATGAGTGAGTTGGAGAGAATGGAAAATGAAAAGAGGTGCTAGGATGAAAACCTGAAAAGGCTCCTAGGCAAAATGAGAGATATGAGAGAAATGTTTGTTCTTGCAGGCACTCATTGTATCCTTATGAAGAATAAGAAGATTCAAGATAAAGAAGAAGAGAGTAGGAGAAAAGAAGACAACACTAGGAGGCCATTAAACCCAAGATGCTCTTTTGTAATTTGAGTTTAAAACTCATTTTTCTTTGTCATCCTTGGTGGTCTTTGTGTTTGTATTATGTTTTTGTTGAACTGTGGAACTTTTGGACAAACATCGACACTTGTAAACATTTGATCTTACTCGAGACGAGTAAAGGTTTAAGTGTGGGGGAGTTGATACGTTCGTAATTTCCATATCTATGTTTATGTTTATAATTAGTTTTGCTTGACTTTTACTTTGGAAATTACACACTTTTGGTGTAAGAGATTAGATTGTTAAATTCTTGTAAATAGGTTAGATTAGATATATTCTGAGCTCAAGCAGGTTTTGGTCACTCAAAGTACAGTTGGTGAACCCAAAAAGTGAAAAGAAGGTGCAAAAGTTCAAAGACAAAAGAAGATCCTGAATTTTGGTCTATACTCGGTCGAGTATTAGCTATACTCGATCGGGTATTAGGTTGGAACTTCAAATCGGATCAGATCCGAAGAAGAGGGAACATGCAGGGAAGATTTCAACCACGATTTTATGTCTATACCCGATCGGGTAGACCGACATACCCGATCGGGTATGCCTTTGAATTGCAAACGAAGATCGGTCGAGTATGCTCCGAACACCATTTTCTAAGCATACTCGACCGGGTATTTATATATACTCGATCGGGTATACTCTTAGAAAATACCCTGAAACCGGTCGAGTATACCTCGGATCGGGTGTTACATACATACACGATCGGATACCATGTATATACCCGATCGAGTACCCGAATCCCATCCCAAAAGCCTATAAATACACCTCCTTTCCTTCACAAAAAGATATCCAATCCCTTGTACATCTAAGCTCAGTATAGAATAGCTCTTTCTTTATATTTTTCATCATGTTTAGTCTCCAAATGAGGAGCTAAACTCTTCCATCTTGGTTTTGCTACTTTGAAGCTTAATGAATTTGTAAGTTGTGAGTTATTTTCTTTAATCTTCTTCCTTGAATATTAATTCTTTCTTTCAAAATACTATCTCTATATCAAAGTTGGGGAGTGTTACTAAGATGACAATTAGTTAACATCTTGACATTGGTTGTAGTAATAGCTATTTCTTCCTCTATGATAAATATTGGGGAGTGTTACTAAGATGACAATTAGTTAACATCTTGATATTAATCATAGTAGGATTCATTTATTTTAATATTCTTCCTTGAGTATTAATTAATTCCTATTCATATTTCATGTTAATCTCTTAAACATTACTTAAAGTATCAACTAGTATTGTTTCTCATATTAATTATTATTAGAATCAATCGGTTAATACGCTCGTTATTAATCCAGTTCTTTCAAACGGTAGTAAACTTGGAATATTAATGCATGCATTTCATGGTTAATATGCCAAGGGGAATTAATTATATTGATTAAACCAATAAACCGCTTGTGTTGAGGTTATCAATCTCAATCGTTTTCATCTTAAGTTTATTGCTACTATCAAGTTAATATACGGCGCTTGTTCTATATTGACTCGATAGTAAGTTTTATTAATGAACGCATCTCGTTATTAATAACTACCCTCGATGAACTGGATATACTCCTCGATTGAGTATTCGAGAGGAAGATAGTTAAAGATATAACCGGGATCGACGAACATTTCATTAAGTGGATAAAAGCAAAACCAAGTCTTCATCTCATTGAATTAAACTCATATAGGTTGTTTATCTTAGTGTTTTTAAAACAAACAAATCTAAACCCCCCTTTGTTACTACTTTTATAAAAGAAAAGTATTCCTTTCCTTGTGGATATGAACCTTACTACACTATACTACGTATTAGTGTTGTATTGATTATTTATTTTGAGTGCACCTAACGACGAGTGCACGTCAGTAGTGGCCCAACTTCTTGACGGTCCAAATGATGGCTAACACCGTTTTTTCCACAGAGGAGTACCTGAGCTCGGCCTCCCTTAGGGTCTTACTTACATAGAAGATGGCATGTTGGATGCCGTCTTCCTCCCGGATGAGCACAGAGCTGATGGCTGCCGGGCTGACCCCAAGGTAGAGGTAGAGGGTCTCCCCTACCTTTGGTTTGGAGAGCACAAGGGGTGAAGATAAGTATCGTTTGAGCTCGTCGAAAGCCTCCTGGCATTCTGAAGTCCATTGAAAGCCAGCCGTCTTTCTCATGATCTGGAAGAAGGGTAAAGACTTCTCCGCTGATTTAGATAGAAAGTTGTTGGTCCCGGTTGCACTGGATACAGTCTAGAGGGGGGGTGAATAGACTGTATTGGGTTTTAACTTTTTCAAGCTAAGTACCAGATTTAACAGAATAGCCTGTTTTGTTGGCAGAGCAGACTGGCAGCGGATGGGGTTCTGGTAGGGAGTTCTGTTAATAGCCTCAGAGAAGCAAATGCAGTAGGCCTCCTGTTAACTCACAAGACCAGTTCTGCTGAACACAGATACCAAGTCTTTGGAGTCAAACAGTTCAAGTAAAAACTATGAATGAAAAGCAGTAAGTAGATGACACCAGAGCTTTTTATAGTGGTTCAAGGAACAACTTGTTCCTCTAGTCCACTGTTCCACTAAGCTGTAAAAAGTTCCGTTTACAATGCCTTAGCCCTATCACTTAAGAAGCTCTCCACGTCTTCTTCAAGTGTAGATGTCTCCTTGGATGCACTTCCGGCTTCCCTAAGACTGGTCCTTTCACTGAGCTTTCCAGAAGTATCACCACTTCACAGCTCCAGATACTTGGACGTCCTTCTTGTAAAAGAAGAGGTTCTATTTAGAACATGGGTTCCTCCAACTTGCTTCGTCACAAAGAGTTTGTATGTGATGAGCTTGAAGAGTTGAAGAACACTTGGAACTTTGCTTGAGTTGGAAATAAGTATTTTTCCAACTTCTGCCTTCTCTTGTAGAGGATGATGAAGTGTTAATCTCAAGGAGGTTTTTTTCTTTTAAGCGTTTGAATTTCTTGTATGCAGAGTTGTAGCAAAGGTTAGCAAAAATTGCAAAGTTATACGGTTGTTCTTCGTAGTGTATCTTTTATACTGAGGTTGTCTTCCCGTTGGAGGAGAAGGCGGACAACTGCATTAAATGAGCGAGCAGTTGACTTGACCAGTAGGACCCAGTAAAGTTGGCGGGTTACTATTTTGGGATAAAGTAATCCTGACATTGCGGCCAATCATCTACAATTACTCTACGGAGCATGGGGAACATTAAATGTGCATTTAATGCGCGTACTGTAGCGTTTCCGTTCAAGTCTCCTAGCCGTTGAAGGAATCTTCAAGTTGATTTTCCGGCTTGGTAGAATTCTTCTAAGTGTCAGGCCTTCTGGTGTCTTTAATAAAGAGCTGATCAGAGAAGGTCTGGAGCACTTCTGTTGAGAGTATGTCCAACAGAAACCAGAAGGGTTTCTGTCAGAGTAAAGGCTAACAGAGACCCCGAGGTCTTCTGTTCGGAAGCAGAGAACCAAAGGTCCTCTGTTCAACAATGCCTTAGAAGGGTCTTCTGCTCTTGGAGGCCTTCTGCTCAGAAGGTCTTCTGCTCTGGAGGCTTTCTGCCAGGTCGATTAAACTAAGGACTTTACAAATGAAAATTCTAATACATTAAGTCTAAAGAGGGGTACTCTAAAGTCCTAATTAATCTAGCATCATCAAAATCTAAATACAAATATTCCTTACACAAGCGGTTGAGAGCTGCCAGGCGGCCCGTCAACCGTTGAACTTCCTTCACATTACGTGGGGGCTCCATGTTGACTTGAACTATGCCGTGCAACTAGTAAGAATACTTGACAGGCAAGTAAAGAAACTGAGGAGCAAGAAAGTTCCAATGGTTAAAATCCTTTGGAAAAGTGACCGAGTTGAGGAAGAAACTTGGGAAACGGAGGCTTTGATGAAAGAAAAATATGCGTTTCTATTTGAATAAGCATTGTGAATTTCGGGTACGAAATTCCCGTTAAGTGGGGTGAACTTGTGACACCGCACCCGGATGTACTTGGATTTAATATTCTGTATGTAATTAAATTTTTTCTAACGAATGATTTCGTGTAGAATACTGATATATTTAATTAATGAATGATTAATTAAATCACTTGTTGGGTCCATAGTATTGAGACTGGACTACTAAATATTTAGTTGGGTTGTCATAATAATTATAGAAGCCCAATGAAATGCCAACCGAGGTTGGGGAAAATATTTGGACAACCCAAGTGCTATTTTGACCCAACCTGCCCGAAATAGCGGGAATAATTCGGATGGACTTCCTACACCCACTTGGGACTTTTCTTATATGAGTTGTACACTCTAAATAATAGGATGGGTGCTATACATGAGGGGAGGGGCGGACATGACATAAGGAGCCTCATTGAGACAAAGGTCACACCCCCATGACCCCATTTCATTGAATAAGTGGGAGGGATTGAGATGAAATGTTCCCCCATCATTTGCATCATCCGCACCACTCAAATAAGGTAGGAGAGCAGCTCTAGGAAGGCCTCTATAAAGGTTCAAGCTCAGGAAAGCAAGAGGAAAGGATCTAACAAGAAAGAGTTGAGTTCAAGGTAAGAACTCTACAAAAAAAAACTCTTTTAACTAGTTTTATCATGTATGATTTTTAAGAAATCATATGATGTATTAAACATGATGTTCTACACGTTTAAAAGTGTAGAATATTGATATAAAGTGGTGGTATTCAGCTTAGAAGTGTTGGTGAATCGATAGGAGTTGAAATCATCGGAAACCGCCAAGTATAGCAGGCTGCTCGAACCTGCAGAACACGAACACCGGGCAGCTTTCACAAAAGCCAGGCGGCTTTTGGCTGCTGTTCAACTTTTTCGTTTCAATTGGCCTAGAACGGGGATTGATCGAAGGGCTTCGCAAAGGCATCTAGTTAAGCACTCCATAAGGTGAGAATGACTGACTATATTGCTTATAATTAGTGAGTTAATTTCATGAGATTACCTAAGGTAATTAAATGTGTTTTCTTTGGATTATTAATGATTAAAAAGGAGCATGATATACAAATTTAAGAGTAAATGGTGTATGATCATGTGTTATGAATATGTTGACTTGAAAATGGAATTAACTATGGAACTAAATATGCTTTTCACTTCATATAATAATACATGAGTGATTAAAAGTGATATTTTGTATATTGATATAAATGATATTTTCAATGGAAAATCAGTTTGGAATTGTCTATATGACTATGAGTTGAGAACTTGGATTGATGGAATGTATCCGACTAGTATTAAGATACTAGTCGGGGAATTGGGTAAATAATTATGCTAGAATTGATCCTAAGGTTGGATTGTGAATTGTCAAACCTTAAGTAGTCTTAAGAGATGCTTTAAGGTAGGAAAGTATGAATTTCAAGTTATATTAGGGGTAGGCCTTAAGGGATACC
The DNA here is from genome assembly GCA_945859875.1 of Cuscuta europaea. Classification (NCBI taxonomy): domain Eukaryota; kingdom Viridiplantae; phylum Streptophyta; class Magnoliopsida; order Solanales; family Convolvulaceae; genus Cuscuta; species Cuscuta europaea. The sequence continues at coordinate 4,044,098 of CAMAPE010000079.1, read as the reverse complement.
CAAGATAAATTGAATAATAAACTGATCCTAGGTATAGGATTGGCCTACGGGCGTGTTCGGTAGTCCTTGAGGATAGCCGGTTGAATTATGGGAATAAGTAAGTACCATGGCCCTTCCCGACTCTAGAGAGCGGGGTTGGATAGCATGGACTTGCATCGTGATCACGGGTTAGGGTGAAATCCGAATCGGAGACCTAACTAGGCTCCAGTAGCGGTAACACATAAGATAGGACCCCGAAGGGCCTTACCTTCCTACAGGATGATGGGTATGCGTCCAGGGGCGGGATGTTGAAATCCGAACCGAGAACCTCATGAGGTCTCCGACAGCGGTAGCAAATCCCATAGAAATAATAAGACCCACGGGTTGGGTTGTACAAATGATAAATGCAAGGAAATATATAAGAAGGGCCGTGTGCCGACAAATAGATGAATTTACTTATTATAGAGATAATAAGTGTGAAATATAAATAAATATTTATATTATGATATCACCCTATTTTGAGGGTCTTGGAAATTAAAGCGTTGATTATACTCGGTATAGTTGCCATTGTACTTATCAAATGCTTCCAAGTACTGACCTCCCCTTCACGGGGGAGGCCACCTCACAGTTTCAGGTAGGAGTTGAGTTGCTACCATCGCCCGTTGCTCTGGGGAAATCAAGGGAAGGAGACATGATTTGTGCTTCTCCCGCTCTGTTTTAAAAACACTGATGTTAATGCTCATGGATATTATTTTCTGAATAATTATTTTGGGGGCTTGTATGCCCAATTATGCCAAGTGTGGCTTGAACACTTGTATTAAATGCTTCCGCTGTTTTAAATGAATGTTTTACATTATGTTTGTTTATGGATGTACTGTGTGTGAATTGTATTCAAAAACGCCTTGTATAGTATGGATGAGTTGGACTGCGGCTGACTATTCATACTGTACGGCGGATTGTTGACGTGTCCGGGTAGGCCCGGGCGTGACAAGTATAATTTATTAGTCACAAAAATTGTACATTTTATTTTTAACACTTAATAGTCCAGTGGGACATGTGTTTCTTGTTTTTCCTGGGCCAGGGCATCTGCCTATGCTAGAATACTTACATCCTTTGATCAATTTTGGACGCTTTTACTCAAAATAAACGAGACACAATCTACATGAGCAAAGTATAGTGGCATCATCAAAATCTATCAAAATTGGGTACTAACATGAAGAAGAAGAAGAAGAAGCAAAAGCAAAAGAAATGGAAGAAGCGGGGGCAGATGTGGAGAAAGAAGAAACATCTGATCCAAAGTTGATGGAGTTGAAAGTGATGTTGGAGAAGTTGGAGGAGGCAGTCAAAGAAATAGTGGGCGAATCAAAAAAAGAGTCGCCTGCTACATATGAGAATAATGGAATGGCTTAACCCAATTGGGAGTTCTAGATGTCATATATATAAGAAATAGTATCCAAAATACATTAGGAAATATAATAAACTAGGAAACCTAATTAACGGGAATTAATTACTCTATTACACCCCCTCAAGCTGTGCAGGGGAAACAATGCGCAGTTTGTCTCTAAGAAAAATAAAACGTTGGGGAGACAGACTTTTGGTAAAAATATCTGCGAACTGGAACTGCGTAGGAACATAATGAACAACCAGATCACCATGAGAGACCCTCTCACGAACAAAGTGATAGTCAATGCTAATATGCTTTCTCCGAGCATGCTGAATAGGATTTGTAGATAAGTAAGATGCGGAAATGTTATCACACAATAACCGAATTGGCTGGCAAAGTGGTACTCCTAATTCGAACAATATAGAACGGAAGTGAAGAGTGTCCTGAACTGTGTAGGCAATAGCCCTGTACTCGGCTTCTGTGGAAGAGCGTGAGATCGTGGGCTGCTTTTTGGACTTCCATGAGATCAAATTAGGACCCAGAAAAATAGCAAAGCCAAAAGTGGACCGACTGCTATCAGGACAACCAGCCCGGTCAGCATCAGAATAAGCTGTAAAATAGGAGAAGAAGTGCTCGGCTGTAGAAGCAAGCCATGATTTGGAGTTCCCTGTAGATACCTGAAAATGCGATTAACAGCCAAAAAATGTGAAGTACGAGGTGTACGCATAAACTGAGAAACCAGGTGAACAACAAATGTAATATCTGGTCGAGTCATGGTCAAATACTGTAAAGCATCCACCATACTTCTGTACTCCGTAGGATCTACTAGAAGATCCCCATCAGTAAGAGATAATTTAGTTCGAGTAGGAAGTGGAGTACGGACCGGTTTAAGAGTGTGAAGATGAAACCTGGTTAACAGATCAAACACATATTTTTGCTGAGAGAGGAACAAACCTGAGGGTGTGCGAACAGCTTAGACACCGAGGAAGAAGTGTAAATCCCCCAAATCCTTCATGGAAAAGCATCGGCCAAGGCAAGAAATAAATATGGGAATAAAGGAAGGGGAATCACCAATGATTATAATATCAGCCACATACAAGAGAAGAAACAGGACATGAGACCCATGGCGATAAATGAACAAAGAATTATCTGACTTGCTACAAACAAAATCATGGGTCAGCAAAAAGCTACAAAATCGATAAAACCAGGCACGTGGAGCCTGTTTGAGACCATAAATAGCCTTCCTGAGGCGACAAATGTGATTAAGAAATTGAGGATGTATAAACCCAGGAGGCTGACGCATATAAACCTCTTCAGTTATATTTCCATGAAGAAAAGCATTTTTGACATCTAACTGACGAATAGTCCACCGAAACGAGACAGCAAGAGATAGAACAATAGGAAGAGTGGTGGGTTTTACATCAGGACTAAAGGTCTCAGAAAAATCCACACCAGCTTGCTGAGTAAATCCCTGTGCAACTAAGTGTGCTTTATAACGCTCAACACACCCATCAGATTTAAATTTTGTTTTGTAAATCCATTTAGACCCGACCACATTTTTACTAGCATTAAATGGAACTAAATCCCAAGTATGATTATCTATTAAAGCATTAAACTCCTCTGCCATAGCCGCCCTCCATTTAGTATCTTTATTTGCCATTGAAAAACAAGAAGGATCACATGCCGAAATATCTGTTTTTAGAGTAAAAATACTTTTGGGTTTAAAAATTCCAGATTTAGCACGAGTTTGCATAGGATGACAATTCCGAGGAGACGGTGCAGGTGAAGAGGCGGATGGGGTTGGGCTGTCAGCTGGTGAACTGGTCGTATGGGCAGAGTGTGGTGTCGTGGGTGGGGAGATAGGGGTACTCGGCAGAGATGGACTATCAGCTGTCGCAGGGGTAGTGAGGGTAGTAGGGGGATCGGTCGGTGGAAGAGTGGAGGCAGCCGGCGGAATGGAATTAGGCTAGGAGCAATGTGTGGGCTGCCGCTGCATGGCGGTGGTGGGAAGAACGCCGGCCGCTGGCTGTGTATGGTCATGGTGCTTATGTATGCTTACAGTATTAAAGTTGGGCAGGTCCTTGGTGGATGTGGAAGAAGTTAATGTAGAATATGGAAAATAAGTTTCATAAAATCGCACATTCCGGTTGATGTAAATCTTGTTAGTAAGAGGATCGAGACAACGATAACCTTTATATTCGGGGGCATGTCCTAAAAAGACACATAAAATGGATCTGGGAGAAAGCTTGTTGGCAGAAGTGGCATTAAAATTTGGAAAACAAGCACATCAAAATACACGCATAAAAGAAAAGTCAGGAGTATGGTGAAATAATTTTTCAAAGGGTGAAATGCCATTTAAGTTTGGAGTAGGAAGCCGATTAATAATAAATGTGGCGGTAAACACAGCATCTACCCAAAATTTAGCTGGCATGTTTGCTTCAAAAAGCATAGTGCGAGTTAATTCAAGGAGATGCTCGTGTTTGCGCTCAGCGACACCATTCTGTTCAGGAGTATCCGGACATGATTTGCGAAATAAAATACCATTTTTGACAAATATATCACGCATTCCATGATAATCAAATTCACCCCCTCCATCAATTTGAAAAATTTAATTTTGGAGTTAAGTAAATTTTCCACCATTAATTTAAAATGCTGAAAATAGGTTATGACTTCACTTTTATGGCGCATGGGATAGAGCCAAGTAAAACGAGAAAAATTATCAATAAATAAGACATAATATATAAAGTCACTTGTAGACAAAACAGGGGGAGTGCCAAACATCAGAATGTATTAAAAATAAAGGAGCAGTAGATTTATGCCAGACTTCTTGAAAAGGTAATCGTTGTGACTTTCCTAAACGACAAGATATACAATCATGGGAAAAACTAGAGGTACTAGAAATAGTGCCAGATTTTTTTAATTTAGCTAAAATACGACTTCCACAATGTCCCGAGCGACGATGCCAGACTGGGCCCGAAGCAACATGAGAGATGAGAGCCACTGGTGAGGGATGTGTGAAATAAATAGGGTAAACACCACCATTACTGGAAGCTTGGAGGAGCACCTTAGCTTCCCCGAAATTGTGTCTTTAATACATATAGAATTTTTATCAAAAATCACAAAACAGTTATTATCGGCACATAATCGTTGAATAGATAGAAGATTGTATTTAAGATTAGGCACATGGTAAACAGATTTTATATGAAGGGGTCGAGGCAAAGTAGATAAGTGCAAATCACCAACAGTCGTAACCTGGAGATTAGATCCATTAGCAACTGTAATTTTTAATGGTCCAGAATAAATAGATTTATTTTGCAAAATACCTTCATTCAAGGTCATGTGAGCAGAAGCACCTGAGTCAGGATACCAAACAGCTGGAGTGGATTCACTAGTAGGAACCGCCAGGGCAGGAGCCTGAGCTTGAACAAAACGAGAAGGACACGCAACAGCGGAATGACCTGGAGAATGACAGATCTGACCGTGAAACTGAACCAAAACTATTCTCAAAAGATGAAGATCCTGCAGAAGCATAGTTAGTACAAAAAGTAGAGAGAGCTAGAGTATAAAACGATGACACAACTGAATTACATATAACTGTACCCGGCCCCCACTGATTTGGATGATTGGCACCCCGGCCAGATTGTGGCTGCTGGAACTAATGCTGGCCGTACATCTGCTAGTCGTGAACACCATAAGACGGAGGCTGTCCATACATCTGCGGCTGCTGATGGCGACCTCTGTCGCGCCCTCGGCCGCAACTGCCACGCCGTCCACCACACCCTCCTCGAGCCGTGTGATGCTGCTGGTTGCGAGACAACTGAGAAGGAGCCCCCCTCCCCCCTCCTGGCGAATTAGATGCATCAAACGCCGGTGTAGTGGGGGGAGTTCCAAGGATTGTTGGTACCAGAGATGAGCATCTTGATGGACCAGTTTTGTGCCTAATGAGTCAAAAGTGAATCCTTCGGGAAACAAGGTAAGGGGTCCCACTAGTGACTCATAACCCGGTCCCAATCCCAAAAGTGTGTATTCAATAAGATCATTATTGGAAACCGGGGAGTTAATGGAAGCCAAATTTTCAGCAATAGTTTGAATCCCATGAACATATTCCTCCATGGATTGATTTTCTCTCTTGTTAGTGTGTGATAACAATTGTTTCAATTCCATGGAGCGTGCCAGACTGGAAGCCATAAAGCGGGACTCCAAACGTTGCCAAATTGCCACAGAATTCTTCAAAGAATGAACTTCCATCAAAATATATTGGGAAAGGGTTGCAAACAACCAGGCACGTACCGCCTGGTCTAATTTGAGACAATGATAATATTTAGGATTCAGGGATTGAGCCTGATATAAATCATAAATATACATAGGCGGAGCGGATAGAGAGCCATCAAGAAATCCCAAAAGGTCATTGGCTACCACGAAAGATTCAAACTGAGTGCGCCAGGGCAAATAATCCTCAATAGCTGTCAATTTTGAGGTCACGATAGTTGTAATAGAGGCCCCAAAAGTCATACCTTGAGCAAGTGTAGCAAACGACGTGGGCATCTGAGTGGACTGTTGTCCAATAACTCCAGCCGAAGGAAGATGCAAATCTGGACTGCCCGATAATGTGGGCCCGGCAAACCGAGGAACACCGGAATTGTTGGAGCCTTCAGGGGACACGACCGGGAGATGTTCAGATGGTGTCTGGACCAACAGATTGAAAGTCGGTGCAGACAGAGTCCAAGTCAAAATAGGGGGACCCACGTTGCTGTCGGAAGGGAAGAAGGGAACGCCGAGTACGACTGCGAGCAAAGCTGGTCAGCCGTGGAAGAGACGACCGTTGTCGGCAAAGGCGAGGAGATAGGCTGGTAGTCGGTCGCGCTCAGCATGGGGTCGGTCACGGTGGTGACAGCCTGGGATGCAGCGGCGGTGACTGCCCGAGACTCGACGGCAGAGGCCATAGGAGAGGGAAAAAAATTAATTTGGGCTAAAACCTAGAGCTCTTGATACCATGTGAGAATAATGGAATGGCTTAACCCAATTGGGAGCCCTAGATGTCATATATATATAAGAAATAGTATCCAAAATACATTAGGAAACATAATAAACTAGGACACCTAATTAATGGGAATTAATTACTCTATTACTACAATGGGTAATCAGGATAACAAACTTCAATAACTGGAGAGAGAAACACACAAGTGTCAACTCACAACTAAGGATGTTTTACTTGGACTGTAATTTGCTGGTCTGGTATGGTCTGGTCTGATCTGGTCTGGTCTGGTCTGAACTGGTCTGGTCTGGTCTGGTCTGGTTTCTTTGTATTTTTATAACTATCCAAGTCTGGTCTGGTCTGGTCTGAACTGGTCTGGTCTGGTCTGGTCTGGTCTGGTCTGATCTGATCTGGTCTGGTCTGGGACGAATTACAGTCCAAGTAAAAACATCATTCGCATTTTTTATGATGAAATCTATCCAAACAAGAACTCTGATGAAATGATACTACATGCATATTCTTTAGCCTCTTTGTATTTGTGAAATACATGCAATGATGCAATGCTTGCTTAAATTATACGTAGTACTAGTATTTTCGTTTGAGCAAGTAAAATATATGTAGAGGTGATAGTGAAAATATTTTCCAGATGGTATTATAGATTATACGTTTTCTGGTCAAGTATCACTTAATTTGAAGGTGTGCATCTTTTCTTCTACTTCCGTGAGCAATATACTCTCCCCATATAAATCTAGTGTTACATTTACCACTACCTCCATCCCACTTAAAAATTCTCATCACAAAATGACACGATTATTTAGATAATAATTAAATAACGTAATTGATATTTTGATAGTTTTGATGAGTATATTTTATAATGTGGTTATTGTCTTATTGATGATATGTATTGCTTTTAATATTTGATGATTGAATTTCCATATAAGAGTTTAAATTATTTCCTAAGATGGAAATGAGAAATTGTAGTTGAGGTGTCTAAAAAGGGAAAGTGAGAACCTTAAATTAGGACCCGGGAAATTTATTTTTGTTGGAAAATGATTACTTGTTAAGACTTAAGAGTGTCGATCATTTCCTAATAGAAATGAGAAGGTTTATTTAGAAAGTGAGAACCTTTAATTGGGACGTATCAACTAAAAGTTCTCATTTCCATTTTAGGAAACCATTAATACTCTTCAATGACAATTTGATAGTCAAATATTATAAATAACACATATGTAACATAACAGTTAACATCAATGACCTCATTATATTATATATACCCATCAAAACAATTTTTCAAAATATATTCAAATTAGCTTATTTAATTATTTTGTGTGTCATTTTGCGGTGAGAACATTAAATCGGACGGAGGTAGTAACTCAGATTTTCACTACTAGATTGCTATGATCAGAATATCCCATTTCATGATGAATATCCCATTTTGTTTAAATAGCATACTCGTGTTTCCATTGTTCCTGGAAAGTCAAAATGTTATAGAGAATTCACTCTTTATCTTTTGAGGTTGCACATTAAATTTCATCATAACTACATTAATGTTAGTGTCTTCTTAAAATTAAAATTAATCAGTTCTGTTCTTTTTGAAAAGTGCTACCAGATTCATTCTTTTTCTTTATTGGAAGAGTAATTTTGACTTGAATATACTTTGCGTTATGATAGCTTTATTAATGCACTTGTTAATGTTTTGCTAGTATGTTATGTTATTATTATTATATGCAACATTTCAACTATCTAAATTAGTGTTCCAATTCTTTGCGCCATTGTCATCGCCTTAAACTACTACTCATCATCCCCTTCGAGAAAACCAAATCAGATATCCTGGCCGTATATATGCATGTTCAAACCACTAATAAATATTCCAAACTTGCAAGTGGGGCATTGTTTTCCTTTACCCTTTTGCACAAAGGAATCTCTCCATAGACAATACTTCCGTACAATCTTCTCCCAATAACACAAAGTATATACATTTGCGTATGATGAGTTTTCACTTGTTTAATCTATCTGTCATTTCTTATGGACTTGGTTTCTTTACCATTTCCTCCTCGCACTAAAATGGCAACCATCACCAGTTTGTCTGCTTTTCCATCCCAAGAGCAAAAGCCATTTATTCATCCACTCAAAAAAGGTTCTTATAAATCCCTTGGATCTAAGCCTGATATAGCTTTTTCTGTTCATACAAACAAGCGGCTATTGCCGGTAGCGTGCAATAATTCTCACGGAAATTTAGAGAACGATCAGAGGGCCGTGGAAGCTGTCCTGAAACTTTACATTGCAATCAGACAGAAAAACTTGCATCAACTATCTGATATAATTGGAGAGGAATGTCGGTGCGTTAGCAATTTCGTTCACACCTTGAGACCATTCCATGGGAAGAAGGTAAGGGTATTGCTTATACAGAGAAGGTCTTTCAGCTTGCTTTATGAAATGTGATTGTGTTTGAGAACTGAAAGGTTTGCAGTGTGATTGTTTTTTCAGAGTCAATTATTTTTTCCAATAATGGTGCACGAAGATAGACTTCTTATCCCTTTAACTTGCAAGTCCTCTTTGGTCAGTTATCTGAAAGAAGTGAACCACAAATTTATGGAAATTTCACAGATAAGTGGCTGAAAGGGCCAAACATGGTACAAAAATCATAACTGTGCACCTACAGTAAAAAGATTGAAACTTTTTCATAAAAACTAAATTTGTCCAAATGTCTAATAGTCCTCAGACCAAAACTGGAAAAAAAGAATTCTTTAAAAAATTCACTGATAGCTATTCAATTTATACATCAAGACATCAAGTAGTCAAGTAGGCTTGGACTCGGGCCGGGTGGCCCGACCCGGAACCGGCCCGGGACCGGTACTGTGCTGAACCGGCCCGGCCCGGTGGCCCGGCCAGTGACCGGTCCGGGTAGGCCCGGCCCGGGGGGTTCCCAATGCGGGCTCAGTTCACCCAAAAGCCGAATCGGGCCGGCCGGTTCGGGCCCTGTTCCCGGCTTTTTAATTTTTTTTTCAATTTTTTTTTAACTTTTCGGGTTGGGCTGGGTATTTTGGGCCATTTGGGGGTGGTTTGGGGGGTTGGGGTGGGAGGGGGGTTAATTAGGAAAAGGAAAAAAAATTAAAAAGAGGCCAGGCCCGGACCCGGTAATAACCTGGGCCGGTCCCAGGCCCACCTGTAATAACCCGGAGGCCCGACCAGGCCTAGGCCCGGCCCGAGTCCAAGCATATAGTCAAGTACTGCATTTCCTCTCAATCCTTTTCTTTCAATAATAAGAAAAATTAACCGAATATTGTAAATATATTTGACGAATTAGTAGTGATCAGATGTGAAACTGGGGGTGACGAATCATTGTGGAATCAAAAAGTACAAATTATGGACCATTTTTGCCTTAATACTGATAGTGGCTTTTTGGCCATTTTCACCTTTTGAGTTACTAGCCATGCATGGAAAGTGGAATAGGTGATATTTGGGGACAAATTTTGGGAATGACATGATAATTTTGTGACCAAAAGCAAAAAACAATTCTTCAGAAATTTGTTTGACAGCTACTCAGTTTTTGCAGAAAGTAGTCAATTTCTTCTCTTCGCTGATTAAATCCTTAGGGAGCAACATCGAGATTGTTGTTCAGCCCTCACTGCATGATGGAATGGATGTTGGGATTTCATGGAAGCTAGGTAGCCAATCTTGTTTATGTGATGGGAGCGTTTGGTTCGCAGAATGTAACAGTACCTAGATATGGTTTCATCAGTCATCTTAGATAGTGTGAAATTAACCTGATAATATTTTAGACTATACCATGTTTGTCACATTCCACAAACCAAACAGCTCAAGGTAAACTTCATATTCATGTCATCTTATGTGTGCGCGCAATTGATTCCCCCATATTCTCATGCTCCAGAGTGTAGAAAGAGTCATGCTCCTCTGGGAAAAGGTTTTAGCTTCCACATGTGCCATGTCTATGAAGGGAAGGTAATGATAAGGTATTAACACCTCTCCCTATACAGATCTAACTGACAGGTCTCATAAGTTTTATGATTATGAATGCTACTACTAATATATATATATATATGTGTGTGTGTGTGTGTATTTTAGGAATGTGGAGATGTTTATGGAGCCACTCTCTCAAATTGAGCCGCTTAGATTGGTAAGCGGTCATTAAATATTTAGCATACTCCGACATTTGACCTCAGAAGTGGTTTTGTGCAGAAAATGATGTCTCTTTTGATGAATGCAAAGGAGAAGATGGATTCTCAAGTGAATTTGGGAAATATAAGAGAGAAGAGGACCATGAGAACACTATGTGCTGTATTACTTGTGATAGTGTTCATATTGTTGCTTGTGAAAACTAGATGTACCTTAAGAAATAGAAGAAGGCTTGGAAGATAAAAATGCAAATTCCAGAAAGTTTTGGTCAGAGCTTGGCAATTTACCACTGGGTAGTAAGAGTGTCCTTGCACTGAAATATACATCAACATCTTCAAGATACAAAAGTTGAAGGGAATAAAAGAGAGACTTGTATAGGTCATCGAGTCATTCTCAGTCGACTTCTGTTTAAAAACAGACATAGCTCAAAGATTTACCAAATCAATTTTCCTGAATCGTAATGCAATGCATAAATTTAATTAATGATGAGTTTTGCCAGAAATTATAGTCGCCAATCATAAATTATACTACGTACTATGTAGAAAGTCGATGCTGGAAAAGCTAAGACTAGTGTTTTGTGAGATGTAGAAGATTTTTTAACGGGGAAGATAAAGGACTACAAAGAAATGGCATGACTCACCAGGTCGAATAAATAAAAAAACTTCAACCTAAAATTAAAAGAAAATGCAAAGTTTGAGTAGAAAAATAGCATTTCAAAGCAAAAATGAAAGGCGTCAGCAAAAAGTAAAAATAAGAAAGAAAAATCTACTTTTTCACAAGACATTACACAAGTCAATTGAAAAGGTTTTCACAGAAACTACAAATTCTGTTAGCGGATCCTACTACATAGATCATACACATTTTACATCTACAGACTGGCAATATAATTACGCTAGACATATCTAAAAGCAAATACATTACCATACAGCTTCAGATCATTAGTCATATACTTACTTATCAACTACACAGCTACAGCCCCAATTTCGAGCGATCTGCAAAGCAAAGAAAAATAAAATAAAATTTGCTTGATGAGTGTTACGCTGCAATGATGATGATGATGATGATGAGTGTGTTACACCACTCATTTGATCCCCCCGTACCCCAACATAGGTGGGAGCCTTTGCGTCACTGGGGTAATGATGATGATGATGATGAGAGTTATGCAGCAACCAAGTTTGCATATAAAATTCATTGGCAAAACCATTTTTGTTTAAATATAAAGATTAGTTCATACAGCACCAACTAAAAGGTTTTTTTATGACAAAAGATATACATATGAAAAAATGCGATGGTGTAAGAATCTTACTGTTGTTTTCTAAAGGTTGATATATGAAAGTAATGACTGGCACTTCACTCCTAAATACCTATTCTGCTGTTCACTTGGACTTAGACCAGACCACACTATTTCAGACTTCAGACCAGACCTTAACAAATCAAATTAAACAAACCGAACCAAACATGACATCCATCAAATCATAATAAAATACACATAGCATTACACCATGCCAGAGTTAAGTAGACTAGACCAACCACATCATTTCAAATCTGAAATTCCAGTCCAAATGAAAAGGTTCTAAACCAAGGCTATCCTTAATAATACGGATGATTTAAAAAAGTGCACTAAAATCAAGCAATTTGATGAACTAAGTCTTAAGCATCTGTTTGGAACTCAAAAAATGCTAGGGAAATAAAATATAGGGTAAAATTTATATATATATATATATAAAGCATTGGTTAAAGCTTAATAAATTTATTACGGAAATGTGATCAAAACCTTTTGAATTATTTATTCCTATTATGTACAGAAAAATCTAAACCCATGTAAAAGCCTTACAGCTTACTTGTTTACTATTCTCTACAAGACTACAACAGAGATCAGCGCTGCTGGAACAGATGATAGCGCACCAACTTCTCAGGTATTTCCATGGTAGTAATGCTTTTGCATCCAAACAGCTCCTGAAGCTTAGCATCACACTCAATCACTTCAGTATCTGGAGAGTTCTATGGACCAGACAAGCAAAACCAACAAAAAATGGCAAATAAAGATATTGCTTAACGACTAACAAAGATTCAAATAACTTGTGATATGGATGTGAAAGAAGGGAGAATGCATGAAAGCCTAATTTCCTAGGTTTATTCATTATGTTACTATCTGTGACCTGACTCGAGATATAGCTGAATTGTCATGACGACCCCTGCAGTATTAAAAATAGGTGTTGAGCTTCCTCTATGGGTGATCAGTGATACACTTTCCAGTTTCTAGGGATGCGTAAATGCATTAATACATTTGAAAGGTGTAGAAAAATTAACGTATGTAATTTAAAGTCATAGGGGTTAAAGTGCCTATCTTTAATACTACAAGGGTCTTTGTGGTAATACCCAAACCTCAATGGAGGTCAGAGTTTCTTTACCTCAAGTTAAGCACCAACCCTTTTTTCCTGTCGAGTCCAGACATGCCGTAAATTCTTTAAATCAATGCAATGAGATTCATGTAAATAAAATTAAGCACGGAATTAAATTATATTACCAGGAGAGTGAGATTTAAAATTGCAATGCATACCTCCTGACGGTTAACCTTTACATAGTCCAAAACACGTTGGAGTGCTTCTGATTGAAGCATCTCTCTTTCTGAAGATCCTAAAAAGTTGGCAAGTGCGTCTGATATCATCACAGATTGCGAGCTAGAGTCTTCATTGTCTGGTTTCGAAGTAGTTTCAACCTTCAATCTTTTAGCTTGTTCAGGTTGTCCTAATATTTACATACAATGAACAAGAAAAAGCCATTTAGCCATGATATTACACTACTGCCACACATCTCTACATGTTTGGAAGGTAATCTACTATGGCATAAGTGTTCTTATTATGTAATTATTAGTATGCTCTGCATTCATTTATTTAGTTAGTTATTTCATTTTCGTAGTGTCTTAATCATGAGCTGGAAACAGGTGTGTAAAACTTAGGTCACATTTCAGTAAAGTATTTTTGGTTGAAGATGATTTCAGGAAAGGAAGCCATTCTACACATAATCTAATGTAAAACTTACGTCACATTTGTTTCCAGGAAAACAGTTTTTTGCACAAATGTTATCTAGTAAAGTATTTTTGGTGCAAGATGTTTTCCAGGAAAGGAAGCCGTTCTACACATATCTAATGTTCTGACCCAGAAAGTACAGAACTGTTTCAGAAATATAATTGCCTGTTTTCAAAATGGAAAGTGCTTTACACATAAAGGTAAAGGTTCACAGCGAACTCGGAAAATGCTATGGAAAAAAAATATAGGGGAATTTTAAGAAATAAATTGTTGGGAAAAGAGAGAGAAGATACACATAAGATACTCGTTTTTGAAAATATCTTCCTAGTGCAGAGCACATTACACATCAAAACCAGAATAACATTTTCCCATAAAAAAAAATTTGTAGACAAACGAAGTCTAAGCATAAATTTTGTAGATAGATAGTATACTTGTAGGATCATGTGGGAGAATATGTTTTGAGAGAAGCTTATTCATCTTGAACATGTCAGTGCTGTCTGTTTCAAAGACTAAGCGGAGGGTGTCATTACAGATGATCTTTCTCTTATTCCCAGGATCCTGTAGGTTATGCTTCCTGATGTATGCCCACAGCTGCTTCACAATCTGGTATGGAAAACGACACATTAGTTATTATTACTCTGATCAAAGTTAACCTTCAAATGAAGACCCAACCTCAGTTCTAGGGAGTGCCGGATGACCAACAACAGCCTCAAGTTCTGGTGTTACACTGCAGACTTTGTTCAACCCACCTGCTCCGCCTCTTCTTTTGGTCCCACCAGTAGTAGCAGTACTGAAGTCAAATACAGAAGATACTTTACCAATGATAAAGAACAACAACAACATCCACGCATTAGTCCCGAGAGAGTTTGGGGTCCACTAATATGAATCGACATATGAAATCAGAGCTAAAATTAAAAATGATAAGAAAAGATAAAAAGTCAGGATAAGATAAATAATAAAAAAGATAGGATAAAGATATATAGATAAAAAAGATGAAAAGATTATGAACATATGAAAGATAAAAGGATAAAACGATTCAAAAGATGAAATGGGGTCAATCCTCCACCCGAATATACTTTAACTTTACCAATGATTGAATTCAGAAATTCACAATGCCAATTAATTCTTTATATATTAGCTTTATCACCTTATCAGCTAGATTTTCTATCAGAGACTTTTTTAATTCATTAGCATAATTGGCTGCTAGTTTAAAAAACTAGTGCAGATTTTACTTTTTTAATCAAATGGTTTAAAGGATGGTAAATTATCCTTAAACCTCATTCAAAAAAGTATGATTAATATGTGTTCAGGTTTTTCAACAAAGACATCCTTTTCAGCCATTAGTTCATCCAATTCTGAGCCCATATTCATCAAAGGGCTTTAAAAGACTATAAATTTGAGAAGAAAAAAAAGACTTGGCCTAAAAAGCCTAGTGCTGCATAAAATCCCATAGTACGCAGTGTATAAGATAAACTAATGTCCGAAATTTGGGCATATCCTATGTCAGATTGTTGTCAGGATATCCGTAAATATCTGTATGTTTATGAAGTGTTTCATATGATGAAGCAATTGCTCTGTAACCTCTGTTTATCGATAACTTGTACTCATAAAACTTGTTACCTAATTGCTATCAAATTCAAATGAATTTAGAAACATAATGCTTTAAAAAGATATCTTTCCATCATTTGC
This sequence comes from Cuscuta europaea, assembly GCA_945859875.1. NCBI lineage: Eukaryota > Viridiplantae > Streptophyta > Magnoliopsida > Solanales > Convolvulaceae > Cuscuta > Cuscuta europaea. The sequence goes on along the minus strand of CAMAPE010000079.1, from coordinate 4,028,905 downwards.
AATGGAGCAAAAGATTCATTATTTTTTGGCTTGAGATTATGATGGAATAAAGCAAAATGACTCACTAAACTGTCTGCGCTTCTTTGTTATGAAGCAACAGTCAGTCCATGCAATTTTGAACGGGATTTAGTACCGGGGCGGGTAAGACTACGTACATCCGACCCCCTTACCCCACCTACGGTGAGAGCCTTTGCGGCACTGGGGTAAATGAAAATGAAAATGAAATGCTTTAAAAAGATATAATGATAATGATAAATCTAGGTCTAATTGTTGCAAGAAAAGCATAAAAGTGGCTCGGAATTACTCAAAAAAAAGGAAGAAGAAGAAGAAACCACCTTTCCTTCATAGCAGGAGAGGCGTTTTGTGCTGCATTCAGAGCAGCTGTAACCCGAACTACGTTAGGTGATGGAGCAGGCGAAAATTGCTGCTGCATCGTCATTTGCTGCGGAATCGGCGGTAGAGTGTTGTGCTGGTAGTGCAGCTGCTGAAGAGCAAAATGGGAATAGAAGTGTTGCTCCGGTTTGGTGGTTTGGAATTGTTGATGGGTCCGGAGGGCAAAAGGGTACATTGACTGCACCGGAGTCGGCCGCTGCGGTTGGTTCGGCGCCGGATTTGATCGGAGAAGGCTGATCTGGTCATTGATGAAGCCAGCTCTGTGAGAGAGGTCCAAGCCGAGCTTAGCTCCGAGCTGCTGAACGACGCCGTTTAGAGAAATGACGGCGTTAGGGTCCAACTGACGGAGAAATGTTTCAACACCTTCCGCTATCTCCTGGTCGGACGCCATGGCTTATAGCTTCATATACAGTATAGTCTTCAACGAAAAGTAACGACCCCGAACAGCTCTTCCTTGCCTTCTCTCTGATCTCTGTCTGTCTCTCTCTTCTCGCTTCGTCTTATGTGGCCAATATTTCTGTCTGTATATTCACCTAAATGACGGAAAAGCCCTTAAAATTATTTTATTTTGTTCACGAAAAAATTTCAATTTTGATCTATGACTATCATTTTGTACTCAATTTCCAACTTCGACACATTTTGTCCCATCATTTTCTCCCGTTATCATGAGATGGTGTAAAGGCCTTGTACTTTCTTATGTCCCGCGCCCGTTCGGAACATCAGAAGTGGGAGATTTATGTTGGGTTAATGGATCTGACCGTGAGCCGACCCATTACCCATTAGTAGATAAAGCACCAGGGCCCAATCGGCGTGGTCCATCCAGATTATCGGAGGACGAGCATCGGATACCTCAGGACACTCGACCTCAATGACCTTGTCTAAACAAGGAACATTTAATATTCCAGGATCTACAACCAGACAACTTGCATAGGTCGTATGGATCCCGTCACTTGCACTCATCAAGATAGACGAACGGCCTCTCGACTAGTAGTTGAAGTGTGTTGTATATGAACCCTTATTATCATTTAATAAGATACAACCCACTTACTACTCTCTTATCGATCCATCTTACTTGCTTGCATCATAAATCCATTAAACTCTTCACTCGAAATACAAGGAAACGTGTTGAACCTTTGTGTTGAAGGAATAAACCTCGACAAACAATAAATTCAAATTGAACCTACCAAAATAAACTAGATCGATCCAAACAAAGACATAATACTAAGTATGATTTTTTTTAGTAATCATTCTTTCTACTCATTCTAATTCGAGATAAACCGAAAAGTGATATATTCATTCTCTCTGAAAATAAAGTAGACGGACGAGTCTAGTGTAGAACTTGTTTGGTGAACTTTTTTTCGGCTTATCACGCTTATTACCAACTTTTTCTCCAAACTTTTGATTACGCGCGGTGATTTGTGTAATAATAAGAAAAAGTAAGGTTGAAATTACTTTTCTTGATGTATTGATAAAATTATTGTAGATGATCATTTTAGTTGTTTTTTATATATATATTTCTTGATTTTATTAATAAAATACTCCCTCCGTTCTCTAATAGATGGGAGTATAGTCTTTGGCACAAGATTTAAGAAGGAATTAATAGGGGTAGGATAAAAGGTGTAGTGAGTTGTGTGTAAAAGTAAAAGTAGGAAAGAGGATGAAAGTAAATGAGTATATTTATTGAAAAAGCTTACCAAAAGTGGAAAGAGAGACAACTAATAGAGAACATCTCAAAATGGAAAGAGAACCAAATATTAGAGAACGGAGGGAGTATATCTTAAAATTTTCCCCATATATCAGCAAAATTAGCGAATCCGGGCATCTGACCATTTGAATTGAAACTTTATACTCCCTCCGTCCCGGAATTATCTTCATACTTTCCTTTTTGGTCTGTCCCAAATTTATCTCCTATTTCTGTTTTTGATAATGAATTTGTGGTTCACAATCATTCTTACATATTCTTACACATTTCTCTTTCTTCTGCACAACTCTCCACCACACATTTCCCACTATCTTAATCTGTGTGTCATTTATACTTCAGGAATTAAATATGAGAAGGACAGAGTAAATTTTAGCATAATCATGTACTTCCTCCGGTTCTTATTTAAGTTCCCAGTTTGACTTCACACATATTAAGAAAATGAATTTGACTTTACTGTGGAGTGCACTGTTTGGCACTGTTTGGCACTGTTTGAACACTGTTTGACACTGTTTTGCACTGTTTTATTTCCTAAAATGGAAGTGTGAATTTAAATAAGGGACATCCCAAAAAAGGAAAGTGAGAATTTTAATAAGAATCCAATCAGCTCATACCTGGTTCATCCAAATACCGAATGAGCTCATACCTGGTTCATCCAAATACCGTTGAACCGAAGCCGCGTTGAGGTGACCTTCACGGTTTCTCTCTCAAGACTCTAACTACCGGTTTTCCATTCATTCGTTCACAATCTCCGGATCACTCCTGGACCCTTTTCTTTAGTTCTTTTCTCAATTCTCACCCATTTCTTTTCCGCATACTTCTCCTTTTAGATCATCTCTCCAATTTCCCCCAAAAGATTTAATCTTTAACAAGAAAAAGGTTCGATCTTCTTATTGTTAGTCTCTGTGCGTTTCTGTAATTAAAACTAATCTGCATTAAGTGTTGAGACTTTTAAGGTTGTTTGTTGATGTCATTGGTTGTTGGAGTGGCTTCAAGTTCTGGAACAATGGGCTTGGCTGGGAAAGACCCAGAAGTTTCTGAGGACATTAACTCCAAATCAATGGCAGATGATGAAACCGACGGTGAAGCAGTTGAGAAAAAGATTTCCAGGCATATGAGTGAGAGTTCTATGTATACTACTGAGGATGAAGAAGATGATGAGACTGAAAATAAGATCCAATTAGGCCCTCAGGTTACTCTTAAGGAACAATTCGAAAAAGATAAGGTACATACCCATGTACCCCACACCTATAGAATATATGCATACTGTCTTTCGCTTGGTTTAATTTGTGATTTCTTAAAAATGTAGGAGGATGAGAGCTTGAGAAGGTGGAAGGAGCAACTTCTTGGGAGTGTGGATATAAATTCTGTTGGGGGTATATTTATTACTATCCTCCTGCTTCAATATTTGCTCCTCTTTCATTTCTTTAAATACAAATATATTTCTATTTTGTTCTTGAAATTTTCTTTTGATCAATTCGGATTTGTTGCTTGAGTTCTTCACAACCTTTTGATCGATCCATCTTTGATTTGATTGGATCGTTTTCGATTTGCGGTGTAACAAGCAGCATGGTGGTATCAATCTATGCTTGTTAGATAACAACCGTCCAATTGAGAAAATGCAACAAGCAGCCGTTTAGGATCTGAAACTCTTGAGTCATCAATTCTTTTATAATTTGGGTTATCCCTCAAACATACTACTCTTTCACATAGGCAGTGTAAATCTTACCCATTAATACCCAAAGTGAAAGAATCAGGGTGTGTTTAAAACTATAAGTTGTGCTTTTGCCAAAACTGATTTTGACAAAGATGCTTTTGAAAAGAACGTTGTTTATGTTTCTTCTTACTTCCTAAAGAGTCCTACTGAATAGGGTTAAACATAAGTAATTGGGGTGTGGGTTTGGATCTGACTTTAGGCAAATCTGCTCTTGGTTAGACTGCTTTGAACATAGATGCCCGTGAACATAATGTTTTATTTTTTCTTCCTGAAAAATTGAATAGTTCGTTAGAAGTGAGCTGAGTGTATGTGAAATCTAAACAACCTTCAACTGTCATATGTTCGGTAACACCAATTTCAACCAAATAACGCTCCATTTGGAATCAGAAAAAGTAGCCTTTGGCTTGCTTATTTAGTTAAATGGATGTTGCTGAACACTTTTTCCTTAAAATATTCCAGCAATGCTAGCTATTAGCAAAACAACCCTTACCAAATGGTGTCTATGTATGTCAAATCCTACTTATTTTGTTTATTTTGGGATTAAGCCAAAACTTGTGGCTACCAAATGAGGCCTTATTTGAAATATATCTATTTCATTGAAACTCTTTTCCGGCACAAGTGAATAGTAGCATTCATGATCTTTATCTAATGGGGAAAACATGGTTTCTTTTCACTTCCATAACTACAGAATCTCTGGATCCAGAAGTTAAGATCCTGAGCCTTGTAATCAAATCTCCAGAGAGATCGGATATTGTTCTCTCAATCCCTGAAGACGGAAACCCTAGCAGCCCATGGTTTACATTGAAAGAAGGCAGCCGTTACAGCCTAACATTTTCATTCCAGGTCAGCAATAACATTGTTTCTGGCCTCAAGTATGCAAACACTGTCTGGAAAACTGGCATTAAAGGTAACCATTAATCTTCATACATTTTTATCTTATGTTTCAGAATGTTTTTTTTTTACTTTGTGTTAACTTTCCCCCCTGACCATATTAATAGTGGACGGCACGAAGCAAATGATTGGCACCTTCAGTCCACAACTGGAGTCTTACACACACGAAATGCCTGAAGAGACAACCCCTTCTGGCATGTTTGCTAGGGGATCATATTCCGCAAAGTCAAAGGTGAGTACCAATTAAAGATGCGTTTGGTAAGTGCTATTTTTAGGCTGAAATGGTTGATTTTGCTGAATCTTCCGAATGTAAAACCGTTTGGTTGCATCAGTTTCAACCAAATAGCTTGGCCAAAAGCTCAACTTGTTCTGCTGAGAACCAGATTAAGCCATATCAGACTACCAAACGGAGCTTTATTGCATAAAGCACATACATATTACGTAGTATAAAGTAATTGAACTTTCACTTTAGTTGGAGTATAGGCAGTTAAGGTTTTACACAGATATATCTGATTGATTATCATAATTTCTTCCTACAAATCAATTTTCTTCAACAGTTCACCGATGATGACAATAAATGCTACCTGGAGATCAACTATACATTTGAGATTAAGAAAGAATGGCCAGCAACATAAATTTAGCTACTCTTGAACTGCTCTGCACCTGTTGGGAGTGTTCTTGATTCACTGTTTGAATTTTTCTTAGTCTATTTTTTCCCCTGGTAATTTTCTGAGCATTCAAAGGTGGTGGGAAATCCTGATGTGTTATATTTGTTGTGTGATGGTTAGTGGAGGAGGGGGGTATCTTTTGACAGTTAGATATATTCTTGTTTGTTGGACGTTTAGCTTAGCCCTCTTTTCTTCTTTAATGATTAACACTGGAGACTATTATTTCCAAAAAAAAAAACACCGGAGACTATTACTCCCTCCGTCCCCCTATAATTGTCCCATTTTTCCATTTTTTGATGTCCCTTTATTATTGTCTCATACCATCTTTGGTAACATTTGTGTGGCTCTAATTCATTCTTACTTTATTTCCACTTTATCAACTCATTAGCAATCACATAATTCTACTTTTCTTAAAAACCACACCACTCCCTTCTGTACCAATATTAGGGGGACGGAGGGAGTATGTTAGTCAAAAAGTTATTTTGGCTTGAAGTGCTTCATGTTCACGAAGTTGCTGACAATATATGCTGTCAAGAAAATACATACTACCTCTTCCCATATTCCCATACCGGATGTCTTGATTTAGTTTGACATGATTATTATAAAGTGGTTGCAAAGTAAAAGTTGTGGTTGAGATTTGAGTAAAATAAAGTGAAATAATAAGAACCACACATTTCTTGCCAAAAACGAAAATATAACATTCATTTTGAGATAATTCAAAAAGAAAAGTAAGACAAATTTCAAAAAAAAAACCTATACCAATAAAACTGGCAAAAAAGTTTTGTGTATCCATTTCGAAAACTTAAATTTCAGAGATTTTATTTGGTTTGTTTAGTTTGTCTTCAACTTCCAGAATATTCTCCATTTGTCCGATTAACTGGGGAATCCGGAATTCAATATTACACCAAAATGGGGTCTGAGCTGCTTGAAAGCAAGAATAGAGTTTCAGATCCATAGATGTAGCCAAAAGATGAGCATGACCATAAAATTTGAATGAGGGACAAACCAGAGGTGGATTATGGAACATGTAACATAATCCACATGTCTTTCTATTCTAGATTGCTTTCTTAATAAGAATAGATTGATGGTTTTTGTACTGGATTCGATTTATAAATATAATCTTATAATCGTTATGGGGCATTAAAATGTGATATCTATATGATGAAGGAGCCAAGCATATGAATCCCAATGGCATGGCATTAAATTTATTCAATACCAAACATGCCACGTTTTCTATGCTTGCATAACTAGTTCTAACTACTAACCGTTCACATGTCCAATATACACCGAGAAATAGGGCTTGTGATCGCAAATGTGGAATCCATGATCCCAAATATACAAGTTAATGGTTGAGTAACTGAACATCATAAGCGCTTGGTTGACAAATAGTTGGTGTATATTAGTTCCCTTAGGCTGTGTTTGGGTCCCTGAAATATCTCGGAGAAGAAATAAAAGTTATTTTCTTTTGTTCGATTTTAAGTTGGAAATTGCCATAGAAATGACATACAATTTTTTTTTAGATTTCTTAGTATTGGTATAATAGAAATGAATACAAAAATGAATTTGACTAAATAATACTCCGTAAATGTGTATTAACTGTGCATTAAACAGTGCCTTTTTCCTCGACTTTTCTTTCCTTCCAAATTTCTTCTATATTATCCTTTCTGAGTTCCAAATGGGCCCTTAAGGTGCTGAGATTTAAGATTGTAAATCATAATTCTACTAAAGAAGACGCTGCACTAATACACTATACTATACATATCAATATTTTGCGCTCCCCTTATCATCTTCAAGAACTTACCAAAGAAGAGACTAAATTGCTGAAGAGGAACATGGAAAAGGGAAGAGATGTAAAAGGTGTGATCAAGTATTGGATGGAGGGGGAAATTACAAACTTCATAATGATATGGACTTCAGCATACATATCTCTCTGCTATTGCTATTTTGCAGCCAAGCTGGTGCAAAAGGGGAAGCCAAGGCTCTTGTTTCTTCTCCCTGTTGTGTGTCTCTTATTTCTCCTCCCCCTCAACCTCCACTCCATTCATCTTGGTGGCACCACAGGTTTCTTCCTTGCTTGGCTTGCCAATTTCAAATTACTACTCCTTGCCTTTGGCCATGGCCCTCTCTCTGACCCTTCCATCTCTCTCCCTCGTTTTCTTGCCCTTGCTTGTTTCCCTGTTAATGTCCAGAAACAAATCACTATCCACTCTTCACAAAAATCCCATTTTCAAGAAAACAAAAACCCAAAATCCTTTGAAAAAACTTGTCTTTATCCTCAAAATAGAACTTCTCAAGAAAGCCCACACCAAAAGTTCTTAGGAACAACACATCTCTATCCTGAACATGGGACTTCTCTTGAAAGCCGACATAAAAAATCCTTGGAAGATTATGATCATTACCCTCAAAATAGGACTTTTCAAGAAAGCCCACCAAAAAAATCCTTTGACAAGTCTGATCCTCTCTCCCTAAATGGAGATGTTCAAGAAACCATACACTGTAAATCCCTGGAAAAAGTAGAAGCTTACTCTAAGCATGGGAATTTCACAGAAAATCCAAATCCAGAATCCACTGAAAATGTTCATCTTCAGGAAGAGTCACGGGCTGAAATATCAAAGACCCGTCCGAAATTCTTGATTTACGCAATAAAGGCACTTCTGCTCAGTTTTATGATCGGGGTTTACAATTACAGTGAACATAAACATCACAAAACAATGACCCTCACCGTATATTTCATTCACATTTACATTTACCTGGAGATTATACTAGCCATTCTTGCAGCCATGACTAGCGGGATTCTTGGTCTGGATTTGGAGCCACAATTCAAGGACCCGTATTTCACCACCTCCCTGCAAAATTTCTGGGGTGGAAGATGGAACCTCATGGTCAACCGCATTCTTCGTCCCACAGTCTACAACCCTGTTCTCCGCTTCTCCACCAACCTTTTTGGCCGGGAATGGGCGGCGACCCCCGCCGTCCTGTCAACTTTTGCCGTGTCGGGGCTGATGCACGAGCTGATGTTCTTCTATTTGGGTCGGGTGAAACCCACTTGGGAGATCACACTGTTCTTCGTTCTCCATGGGAGCTGTTTGGCTGTGGAGATTGCAGTGAAGAAGAAACTGAAGGGGAGGTACAGGCTGCCGAGGTTTGTTGCGACGTCGTTGTCATTGGGATTCTTGATGGCGACGGGCTTTTGGCTGTTCTTTCCGCAGCTGCTGCGCTGTCAAGCTGACACGAAAGCCTTCGCAGAGTATGCTAATGTTAGCTCGTTTCTGAAGGAGTTTGGCAGAGCTTTGACTTCAGCTTTTGAGTGAGCGAAGGGTTAAAGTAACAAATACTTCGTACATGTAAAAATTAAAGTAAAGCGTTTCTTAAAAGGTGATATTTCACCATAAAAAAGGGGTTCTTTATCAAATAGGGTTAATAACTTGGGAGTAGTGCAATTAATAACTTAGGTTTTAATAATTTAAATGTATAGCATATTATTACCGTAGGAACACGTGAGGATGGAAAGTATTCTTCAATACTACCTTCATCCCATAAAATTCTTCTCGCTTTGATTTGGCATGAAGATTAAGAAAGTGGAATAAAGTGGAAATGTATGGTTGTGGTTGTTTAATAAAAAGGTGAGATGAATGTGAACCACACAAATTATCCAAAAATAGTAAGTGAGAAGATTTTTTTGGGACGATCCAAAAAGGAAAGTGAGAAGAATTTTATGGAACGGAGGGAGTAACATTAAGTATTGTTTGGCACAACTAGCTGAAAAGATATTTTTATGAGTTTTTTAGTAACTGTTAGCTTTTAGTGACTGAAAAGATCTTTTAAAAAGGTAGTAGCTGTTTGGTAAAAAATCGACTGTTTGATTTAGCTCTGTTTGGTATACAAGCTGTTAGGACTAATTAATGCTAGAAGCTACGGACTTATCTCAGATGCTACTCATTGTAGCATCTCAAAAAAGATCTTTTGTTTTTATAAAAGCTCTTAAAAATTGGCTTGCCAAACATACAACCAGAAGCTTTTAAAAACTTTTTAAATAGTACAAAAGCTAGAAGGCGGGGACTTATGCCCGCCAAACATAGATTATGTTTGGCAGGCATAAGTATTTGCCTTCTAGCTTTTGTACTATTTAAAAAATATTTAAAAGCTTCTAGTTGTATGTTTGGCTTGCCAATTTTTAAGAGCTTTTATAATAATAAAAGATCTTTTTTGAGATGCTACAGTCAGTAGCATCTCAGATAAGTCAGTAGCTTATAGTATTAATTAGGGTATGTTTGGCACAACTAGCTGAAAAGATACTTTTATAAGCTTTTTAGTAGCTTTTAGTGACTGAAAAGATCTTAAAAAGAAAAGGCAGTGCTTGTTTGGTAAAATGCTGACTGTTTGATTTAGCTCTGTTTGGTATACAAGCTGTTTGATTTAGTTCTGACTGTTTGACTAGAAGCTACTGACTTATCTGAGATGCTACTCACTGTAGCATCTCAAAAAATATCTTTTATTTTTACAAAAGCTCTTAAAAATTGGCATGTCAAACATACAACTAGAAGCTTTTAAAGACTTTTTCAATATTACAAAAGCTAGATCAGAAGACAGGGACTTATGTCTGCCAAACATAGCCTTAGTCTTAACAGCTTGTATACCAAACAATGCTAAATCAAACAGTCATCTTTTTACCAAACAGATATTGTCTTTTCTTTTTAAGATCTTTTCAGTCACTAAAAGCTAACAGTTACTAGAAAGCTCATAAAATTATCTTTTCAACTAGTTGTGCCAAACATACCCATAACCTAAGTGTGTTCGGTAAGTCTGTTTTTTTGTTTATCAGACTTATCAGTCAGCTTTGTAATAAAAAACGTATCTTTTTATTTCGTGCATTGAATTGTGTAATAATAAGAAAGAGTAAGATTTAAGTTACTGGCTGAAAATACTGTAGATAATCATTTTACTTATTTTTCATATAATTTTTTTTGTTTTATTAATAAAATATATTTTGAATATGTTTTATCGATAAATCAGCAGAATCAGCCAAATACATCCATTTCAGTCTGAACTTCATAAATTTCAGCAAAATCAACCAATTTAGCTGATTTGAATATTACCAAATGGGCTCTAAATGGAAAGCATAGGTTTAGGAGAATTTTTTCCTTTCATGTTAACCGAATATGCTATACATTTTATGTACCGAAATGTATGACATTAATTAAACTCTATCTATTTAAAGTTGTATGTATACCCAAATATTCCTATAAAATTTTGAATTGTTGTAATGATGAAGTTTTTTCATATAAATTTTAATAAAATAAGATTAAAAGGCCGAGAAAGAAACTTTTGGGTGGAGATTCCGTTCTGTTATTAAGAGCCCGTTTGGTAATACCCAAATCGGCTGTATTGGTTGATTCTGTTAAAATTTATGAAGTTTTGGCTGAATTGGTTGATTCTGTTGATTTATGAAAAAATTATATTTAAAATAATTTATTAATTAAATAAAAATATATTATATGAAAAAATAGATAAAATAATTCTCCTAGTAACTTCAGCCAATACAGCTACAAAAGTAACTACAACCTTACTTTTTTATTAATCCGTATTACACAATTTAATGCGTGAAATCAAAAGTTACGTGTTTGGTGAAAAATTCGACCGATAAGTCGAAAAACAAGCTTACCAAACGGGCTCTAAGTTGGTCCGTGCAAATCCAGTTTTGTTCTTAAGTCACACATGGATGAAAAGGTTACAACTTCACACAGGTAACATCATACATGGATGAAATTAGGGAGCTAAATAGAGTGGTAAGTTTTTTTTTATGGTAAAATAGAGTGGTAAGATTTAGTGAGCGGGTAGGTAGGTTATTAACCATTATATAAAAACAATTCATTTGGCCGGACAAATAACATACGGAGTATTATTCTGTAACAATTTATTCAAAAACGAGGGAGCAACAAAGATATGACAAGGAATAGATGTGAATATACAAAGTATTCTTGGACTACAAGGATCGGGCCAAACTCACCAAGGATCAAACTCAACTAAATGATTCCTGAGTTCAAAATAGAAAAACTCATTAAATGGATGTGGTTCAGCAAACAAATGATCAATTACTTCTATTTTCACTAAATAAATCCCTGAATAGTCATCTTTAATGTTTCAATCTTATACTACGTATATCGCGAGTGACAATGGCGATTCTTACGATATGAGATTCAAATCGGTTTCCTCCCTTGATCTTAGTTAAAGGAAAACATCACATATTGACTTAGTTATTAAGTGGAAAATATCACACATTCTATTAATTACTTGAATTGTGATCTTTTTATCATGTCACTAACTTTAGAAAGTCACTCAAAATACTCCAATAAAGTATGACAATCTTGTGTTACAATTCAGCTACTTCGAGAGTAGTTGGCCCGCCAAAGTAGGTTTCCTTATTGCAAAGTAAAAGAACCTAAACCAACCATTTCAGTTCACTGGATCGGAGGTTATCGTGTCCTAGCGGAGGTCTCGGGTTCGAATCCTGCTAGGCACATTTAGGGGAGAGGAGGGAGGTCTTGCTCCCAATGATTCTTCCTACCTTCACGGAGTTGCACAACGGCTTAGAAGAGAGCGGATGGAAATTCAGGTCGCGAGTTCGCGTGATGGAAGGACCCTTCTGGATACAGATGAAAGGAAGTCCTGCATAGTAGGAAGACCCTTCTGGATTCATTGAAAGGAAGTCCTGCTGGATTCGTCCTGTGATACCAGTACCGATGAAGCCTGACTGTGATAATATCCGGATTTGACTGTCTAGAGGCTTTGGAGGGTAGTCAATAGACTCCGGGATTAGAGGAGCGCAAGCACCGACACGTGGACTATAAAAAAAAAGAACCTAACTCTATTATTGAAGAAGTGTGTGCAACCCGCACGGGTAGCTCAATTAGTTGAGCGGTGGGAAAAATTGGATGTAGACCAAGGTTCGAATCCCGCAGCGGTCAAAAGGGGGTTTTCAGAACCTGAAATAAGGCTGGCCCTCTGGTGCGTACGAGTTAAGGCCTTCTGCCGCTTTGCTGACTGAGTCACCGTGATTAACCTCCCCAACATCCTGTCGAGTCGGGGTTGCCTTGGGGTTAAGCATTCAACCTTTTGGACGAAGAAGTGTGTGCAAAGTGTATTATTGATATGTATAACTTGATGTACGTACAAGGATTTATATAGGCTCACAAGTGAGTGATAAGACCCGGTAACCAAGGGGATGTTTACTTTTTTTTCCACCAAGTCCTGAATGGATTAAGACGTCTGTCAGAATTAAGACGTTTGTCTGGATTAAGTGACATTGAGATAACAAACTGTTTACTATGTATGCTGAGTGAAAAGTCTGAATTATGTTAAATGACCAAATAACCCTTCTGTCTAGAACAAGTGCTGAATGTATATTATTTGTTTACATTGCTTGTTCTGAAATATAATTTCATATGCCTAATAAAAGAGGCACATTACTTGATAAGAAAAAGTCAAGAATTCTACAACATTTTAAAATAAATAGTACGGAGTATATCAATATGCCAAGAAGAACATATCACAAGGAAGCACAACTTATAAAACATAAAAAAACCAGGCTTGTAGCTAAAAATCCTAAAATAAACATTCAAAACAAGACTGGTACAGAAGAAGTATTTAATGGAAACAAAGCTAATGATCGAACGGGCATAACTCATAAGAATACACCTTGCAGGTAGTCATTATCTTCCTCTAATTCAAGTGCATCAAAGTGTAGAAGAAAAGGAAAAAACAAAAAGAACCCTCCATAGGAAGTGCTATGGTTAATGACACAAGCAATCAAAAATTACACAACCAATGATCAAAATACATTTCACCTAAATATATATGAATGCAATCAAGAAGTGCCGCCTCAAAGGATCTTTTATTTTCAGTTAATCCGAAATCTCAACTTAAATAAGCTGACAAAAATATAAAACTAGCTACAACACAGCATTCGAATGAGAACCTTAACCCTTCATCAGATACAAATGTTGGGGATCTAAGAGGTGCTTAAGTGCCTAAAGCACTTGAGGCCCGACCACCACCAAACAAGCTTCCCACTTGCAACAATCAACTACACATATCACCAATACCCTATCGGCATGCCCCATTTTGAATTTACTTTAAGTAACTCCAAATTCACATGTAGGAAACCAAGTTGATAGTTTTTTAGTCGGAATAAATCAACATGTCGTATTTTGAATTTTTATGTGTTTGGTACTTTTGCAGTGTTCATTTGTATGTTAGCAAAACTGGTAATCAATTCTCTGATTTTTTTATAGCATCACTGTTCTTCTAACTTTTTTTGTTGTAGAAAAAAACAATCAGCTTACCAGCAAAATCGAAACTCCAGTTGTAGATGAAGTGAACAATTAAATTGAGAAAAAAGAAAACTCTGTCTGTTAAAAAGAATTAAAAACCCTTAAATAAATATAGAATCACAAGAATTACCAAGATGAGGAAGGTAGGGGATGAGAGATGTTTCTTCTCTTCTTTGGTGATAGGTCGCACGTAGAATCACGAGCTTTGATAATGCCTGGGATGATATTTGAGATGAAGCGAAGAAATACGCAGAGATGGAGAAGCGATGAAATATGTGAGAGGTGGATCCAGGGTTAAAACAAAGATGATCGTATGCTGAGATGTCTGAAACGGGAGGAGTATTAAAATTGGGCTGAATCATAAATTAAAAAATGCTCTGACCGAATAAGTCACTCTATAAATTAAGTCACAAGTAAACACAATGATATAGCTGAGCGAATAAGTCCTAATTTTGATTCAGCCCATTAAGTACTAAATAAACGAGGCCTAACTAACCCAATGCATGGGGATAAAGCCTATCATTATGTATACATCCATATAAGATAATTACAAAGAATAATTAATGAATAATATTATGATTCAATATGAATTAATTCCACTTTTGGTCCTATGAATTTTATGTCAATACCACATTTAGTCCACGTCTTTCACTTTGTTTATTTTTGGTACTTGACTAATGTTTATTAACCATTTGTGATCCTTTTCCGACAATTTTAACCATCAGAAATATTGTAGTTACTACTTAATTAGGATGAAAAAAACCATGCATACGTAGCTCTCTCGCTAATGAAGTACGTAATTGCTTAGAAGAAAATAAATACGTAGCTCTCCTTTTTTGTGGTGATCCAAGTCTCATACTTAGTCACCGATTTTCTCATATATAAAGCAAAGCAACAGCCGTATTTACAATGCAGTTACACACACACTACTTTGAACCCACGCAGTGGCGGCTTTGAGGGAAGTTGGACCAGGCAACTGCCTCGGGCCTCAACTGCCAAGAGGGCCTCCAAAAAATTCTACTCCGGTATTAGTATTAGGTGTTATTTGTAGACCGTCAATACATCGAGCGATAACTGCAAGCAGAAATCGGCTTCATAGTTCACGTCTTATTATCCTTCCTTCATCAAAGTTGTAGCTAATGAAATCTTCTATCCAACACAACTTGCAAAACTGGATTTGAATCATCCAATCAAAATATATGAATAAAATGGTGGAAGGTCGCATTCTGAAATCTCAACAGAGATTATCTGACTTCATCGTCTATTTTGACCTTGCTTCTCTCATATTCTCGCAATGGTGTTTTCATATGATTTGTAGCCCTTGAAGTTGGCTTTAATATGAAACTTGAATGGTGTTCTTTGGATGTTCCTAAGAAAATATATGCTTGAATGATTGATAGAACGTCATCCTGACCGCTCTTTTCAAGCCTTATTCGTCTTCTTTTGATCTCGTACCTAACTTTAGAGCTCTTCTGTCTTCAAAACTTTGTCTTTAACACCTCAGTGACCTCCAATGCTCCTAATGAACTCTCAAATGCTTCTCAACTCGTCCCTATTGCTTCTCAAACGCCGGTGTCGGGCTCAAATTCCCTGATTTTGACTCCAAAAATACCAAAACTCGAACCAACGCCCGGTACATATGACTTGAGCTTAAAATTGAGACTTATGAAGTTATTACTGATTTTGCACTTCAAAAGGTATGAATAATAGGCCAATAGGGTGTTACAAGTATAAGTTTGCCCTTGTGTTTTGCATATGTTTGCATTTAAAAAATTATCCTTTTGAATATTACAAACATTATATCGTGAACTTTGAATATGCTTTTTTCGTAAGGTGATTTTTATTCAATTTATCTGATTTTAAAAGTGATTTGTACATAATAAATATTTTTCGTCTGGGGCCTCCGAAATGCTCAAGCCGCCTCTGAACCCACGAACCCACTACTCAAATAAAACCCCACGTATTGAATTAAACATGCATGACCCATGCAATGTTTAACTCCCCAAAATAACTTAATGTAACACCTATGCAAATAGACTAATCACTAATGCAGCGGCACATACGCACATTAGTGCCACTACAACACATACACGGTGTCACACGACACACACTCTTGGCATGACTCATCCTGCCGTGAACTCACATTTTAGTCTAATATGCATTTAAGACTCAAAATAAACTAAATTAAACATGATGAGATTCTAAACAACAAGGTTAATTCCAACAATCACCCCCTTAACCTTGTTGTCATTTATTTTGAACTCCTAGCGAACCATCACAGTAGTGCTGGCTCGTCGTCATCGGTCGCGGCGGCGAGATGTGTCTGCTCCTTCCTTGGTGCTGTGAAATCCTTGGAGAAATGACCATACTCTTGACAATTGTAGCATCGAACCTTACGGATGTCGAACGTACTCTTCTTCTTTCCGGTGCGGCCGCGGTAGCGAGAAAGCCACTCCTCCTCCGTGAGGAGCAAGCGACCTCCACCGCCATGGTCGTCATTGTCGACGCCGTCGTTCGCATCACTCCTATCCTCCGCCGTTTTGAGCCTTCCCACAAGCTCCTCCGTGGACATGGATTTAAGATCAAGAAGTTGCTCAATTGCTATGGCTACCTGGGTGTACTTGGATGGCACGATGCGGAGTAGTTTCTTCACGACCTTCACCTCCTCGAGGGTCTCACCGAGAGTGCGAACCTTGTTGGCGAGCCCGTTCATGCGCATGGCGAGCTCGTCGATCGTCTCCCCGCTCCGCATGCGGACGACATCAAATTCCTTGAGTAGAGTTTGTGCCTTGGCCTCACGGACACGCTCATCGCCCACACGCATGGATTTGATGGCGTCCCATGCCTCCTTTGTCGTCGCCTTCACGTCGCAAATTTTTATATCAACTACGGTGGATATACAATGGTGAGTCAGTGGGGGGGATATTTGTTAGGACATCAGAAATAGCTATGATGTGAAATGTATAAGGGTTTAGAGTGATATGCATTATTGAAGGGAGAAAATAATCCACAAACTTCTTTAATTGAAGTGATCTATTTTGATTTTTTAATGTTTCCTATATACCAGAATCCCATCTCCAAAAGTTTTCCCGCTTCTCTCTCCTACTCCTACACGCACCGTATAATTATAATTAGATTAAATTAAATCAAATGCTCCTGCTTTTGCATCCAGACTTTCTCTTTTCTCTCCTGATTTTCTTCTTCGGTTACATCCGTTTCTTCAGTTTCTTTTTTAATTTAATGTTAGCCGCAACTGTGAAATAATGGAAAAGGTTACTCCAATAAGAGTCCTGGCATGTATATTTATGGTAGTAGAGTTCTAAACATACAAGGAAACAAATCTGCCTAATTAATATTCTATTACACCCCCTCAAACTGTGCGGGAGATACAACGCGCAGGTTGTCCTTTAAAAAATGAAATTGCTGACTAGAAAGACTTTTTGTAAAAATATCAGCTAATTGAAGTTGTGTAGGGATGTACTTCACGACTAAGTCTCCATGCGCCACACGTTCCCGGACAAAGTGATAGTCTATCTGGATGTGCTTGCTACGAGCATGTTGAACAGGATTAGCAGTCAAATAGGAAGTAGAAATGTTATCACAAAATAACTGAACCAGTATTGTAACAGGAAAGCCAAGCTCAAAAAGTACAGAACGAATGTGCAACGTATCCTGAACAGTATATGCAACGGCTCGATATTCTGCTTCTGTAGAGGACTTGGACACGGTAGGCTGCTTCTTAGATTTCCATGAAACAAGATTCGGCCCCATGAATATTGCAAAACCCGTCGTGGACCGTGATGTATCTGGGCAACCTGCCCAATCTGCGTCTGAATACGCAATAACACATGTGGCCCTAGAAGTAGGCTGTAGCCATAGTCCATGATCAAGTGTGCCCTGCAAGTATCTAAAAATACGCTTGACTGCAAACAAATGAGTAGTGCGAGGGGCATGCATAAATTGAGACACTAAATGCACATCATAGGTAATATCAGGTCGTGTCAAAGTTAAATATTGTAATGCACCGACCATACTTCGATACTCAGTGGCATCTGTAAGAAGTTCCCCATCAGTAAGGGATAGTGAAGTACGAGTAGCAAGCGGAGTGCGAACAGACTTAACAGTGTGGAGATGGAAACGAGAAAGAAGATCAGTGACATATTTTTGTTGAGAAAGAAACAAACCTTTAGAGGAACGCATAGCATGGACTCCCAAAAAATAATGAAGATCTCCAAGATCTTTCATAGCAAAATGTTTAGCAACAAGTTGAATGAAGGAGTTAATGACAGCGGAAGAATTACCAGTAATAATTATGTCATCAACATATAATAATAAATAAATGACATTAGTATTCTGGCGGTAAATGAATAAAGAGTTATCAGACTTGCTGCACGTAAAATGTTGAGACAATAAGAAACTACTAAAACGATGAAACCATGCACGTGGGGCTTGCTTAAGGCCATAAATGGCCTTCCGCAATTTGCACAAGTGATTAGGAAATAAAGGATGAACAAAACCACGTGGCTGACGCATATATACTTCCTCAGTGAGGTGACCATGTAAAAAGGCATTCTTGACATCTAATTGATGAATGACCCACCCAAAAGAAACAGCTAATGTAAGTACAATACGAACAGTGGTGGGTTTAATAACTGGACTAAAAGTTTCAGAAAAATCCACACCTGCCTGTTGGTTAAAACCTTGTGCAACCAAACGCGCTTTGTGACGCTCAATAGAACCATCTGATTTATATTTTGTCTTATAAATCCACTTAGAGCCCACAACATTTTTAGTATGATCAAAAGGTACTAAATCCCATATTTTATTAGAAATAAGAGCATTAAATTCCTCAGCCATTGCCGCTCGCCAAATTAAATGTTTATTAGCCTTGGAAAAACATGAAGGATCAGCTGATAAGACAACAGTGTTTAAATTAAAAATTGATTTTGGTTTAAAAATGCCCGACTTTCCCCTTGTTTGCATCGGATGAATATTAAGGATCGGGGCAGGACCAATATTCGGCGGAGGCACGACAGCCTTGGTGGTGGGAGAGTTGGGTGAGGCAGTGAGTTGGGATGGGGTAGGCGGTGTTGAAGAAGAAGAGGGTGAAGATCCATTACTGGGTATAGGAGATGGCAGTGAGGTCGGAGAATGGTATTGTGCGGCTGGGGAAGGGGAAGGGGATGGCTGGCTGGGATTTTCGAGCATTGCTAGAACAAAGGGCTGGGAAAGTGAGGGGGGATAATCGGTATTGTTGTTCGAGCAGGGAAGAGGCATTGGTCTGGAGATGGGATGAGTTAGAGTGAAGTCGGGAGCTAGAGGAATGGAGGACGAGGAAGAGGCATGCGTAGAAGAAGACAATGTGGCAAAAGGGAAAATATTTTCATGGAAGCGAACATGTCTACTAATAATAACTTTACCAGAGTGAGGCTCAAAACAACGATAGCCTTTAAAACCAGATGCATAGCCAAGAAAAACACATTGTATGGAGCGCGGAGAAAGTTTATTGGAAGGAGATGCAGAAAAATTGGGGTAACAAGCACATCCAAAAACTCTTAAAAAACTATAGTCAGGAGGTTTTTGAAAAAGAATATCGTAGGGAGAAACACCATTAAGTGACGGAGTAGGAAGTCTATTAATAAGATATGCAGCTGTAAAGATAGCATCAACCCAAAATGTGCTAGGAATAGAGGCAATAATGAGCATAGTTCTAGCAAATTCCAAGAGATGACGATGTTTGCGTTCTGCAACACCGTTTTGTTGGGGAGTATGTGGGCACGATTTTTGAAAATAAATTCCATGTTCGTCAAAAAAATGCTGTATATTATTATTAACAAATTCACCCCCTCCATCACTCTGAAAAATTTTAATTTTAGAATGAAACATATTTTCAACTAAAACCTTAAATCGAGAAAAATCATCAATAAAACACACATAATATTGAAAGCCTAAATTAGATAACACAAGTGATTGCCAAACATCAGAATGAATTAACTGTAAAGGGGAAGAAGAAGTATGACTAGCATCCGAAAAAGGTAGTCGTTGAGATTTACCCAAACGACAGGAAACACAATCATGTTCAAAATTAGAAGAACTAGAAATAAGTTTTCTACGATGCAATAAACGTAAAATAGTTTCATCACAATGTCCTAGTCTACGATGCCACACAGGGCCAGGAGAAGTGATTGTGGCAAGAGCTAACGGTGTAGATGATGTAAGACTGATAGGGTAGAGATGGCCATTATGTCGCGCCTGAAGAAGAACTGCCCCGAAAGTTTGTCCTTAACAAAAAAATAGTTTTTATCAAAAACAACAACACAGTTGTTATCAGCGCATAATTTTTGAATAGAAATTAAATTAAATTTTATTTGAGGCACATGAAAAACATTTTTCAATGACAAGGGGCGACTGAAAGTATTTAAAGTAATATTTCCAATATTAGCAATAGGTAAATTAGTGCCATTGGCCACACTAACAGTCATGGAGCCTGAGTAAGGGAATTTATTTGACAGAATACCTTCAGAAGAGGTCATGTGAGCAGAGGCACCGGAGTCCGGATACCACAAAACATCATTGGATTCGCCACTTGGAGTAATCAACGCAGGTGCAGAAGTTTGTGAAAAATGAGACGGACAATGCATCGCAGAGTGACCTGCAGAAAAACAAATTTGACACACAACTGGGGATGGAACAGACCCGAGAATACCCTCCGAAGATGGGAAACCTGCAGAAGAACCATGAGTACCAAAAACATAATTAGCATTAATATTTAAAGTGGACACAACAGATGTACCAGATGCATCATTAGGAGGTCTTGGAACAGGAGCACCCCTGCAGGTCTCGGCCCGGACTGGCTGGAATGCACCGTAGAAGCTGGTGGTGCGTAGTACTGCTGCGGCCCGTGTCTTCCGCCTCTGCCGCGACCCCCACGCCCTCTGCCACCTCTGCCGCGACTGCCGCGGCCGCGTGGCGCTGAAGGACCCGACTGCCCAGTGCCCAATGGAGCAGCAAACGCTTGGTGAGGGGAAGAATAGTCTTGTTGTTGATGCAAAACAGTCTGCTCAGCCTCCATGAGGCGCGGGTGAAGGATGTCGGGTGGAAAGCTCTCAGGAAACAGTGAGATAGTGCCTGTAACAAACTGATATTCAGGGCCAAGTCCCTGTAGTGTGCTTTGTAATAATTCTTTCTTAGTCACATGGGAATTAATTGCTGCTAAAGCATCAGCCAGACTTTTAATATCACGTAAGTAGTGGTCCATGGATTGATTAGATTTCTTTTTGATATTAGATAATAAGCGTTTAAGCTCCATAGCTCTAGGTAAACTGGCAGACATAAAGCGTGACTGTAAACGCTCCCATATACCCATTGAATGTTTAATATCATGAACATCAGTTAATACTTCACGAGATAAAGTAGCAAACAACCAGGAACGAATTGTTTGATCTACTCGAAGCCAATGATAATAGTCAGTATTAACGATTTGATGATTATTAAAATCCAGAGTGTATAAGGGAGGTACCGAAATAGAGCCATCTAACATACCAAAAAGACCCTGTGACACCAAGAATGATTCGAATTGAGTGCGCCATGTAGGATAATCTTCAACTGCTTTGAGTTTGATGGTAACAATCTGTCCGACGTTTGCAATTCCATGAGAAACAGTCTGCACCAAGGCTGCCATTGGAGTGCCGAAGAGAGAGTTGTCATTCTGGGGTCGGACAACTCCTGGAAAACCAGCGAACGAAGGGCCAAAATAGGGAGAAGCTGGTGGCGGCGTGGGGCGTGGGCTGGCCGGTGGCAGAAGAGGGCGACTCAGCTGCCATGGGAATTGCAGCGGCAAGGGGTTGAAGAGGGAGTATGGCAGTGGCGCAGTATACGGTGGGAACGGATATGCGGCCATATATTCGGTCGTCGGCGGTGGCATGGTGAAGCTGCCAACCGGACGTGAGATCGTCGCCTGGGATTGCGGCTGGGAGACGGCATGGTGAGCGGGGGAGGAGAAGTCCGATGCCGAGGTGCCGATGTCCGCCGTGGAGAACGGCGGTGGCGGCGGTGTATTTGGAGAAGTCGGCGGCGCCGTGGTGGAGAATTCGGAGGTCATGGCGGCGACTTAGATCGAAAAGAAAATTAGGGTTTTCTTTGGGCTACTGATACCATGTGAAATAATGGGAAAGATTACTCCAATAGGAGTCCTGTCATGTATATTTATAGTAATAGAGTTCTAAACATACAAAGAAACAAATCTGCCTAATTAACTGCATTTGTATTAACAATTTGCTGCATTTTATCTGCCTAATTAACTAGGCAGATTTGTCACATACAAATATGTTTGAATATGTTTATAGGAAGCAGAAATGTTATCATAAAATTGGGACATGAGCGGAGCTTCATATTTCTCCCTTCAACTGTCAAAGCTTGCAGTTTCCAAACCTTCTCCTGGAACACTCACTTCTGATCTTCCCCTGCATAGCCATCCTATCCATGGCGTATATATCAATAACCCTCTCCAGAGTATGGCCTTTACACACATTCATCGCTTCCAGATTCATTGAGGTTCTAAACAAATTTTAAATTGACAAATATATGAAGTTTCATTATATTTTGTATAAAGTTTCATTAGTTCTCTTGAATTAAGTTTATCGCACAGGTGGGTTTCTTTATTTTCATGGACTCATATTCATTTTAATTGAAATAAGAAGCTATGTTATTTGTGGTTATATCACTACATATGCAACTAAACCCATTAACGTAGTACTTTTTATGGGTATAGGTACTCTGTATTTTGCACATCTGATGTTTGATAAAATGCTTAGGTGAAAAAAGCAATCTGGAAACATTCTTTAAAAAGTTGTTCCATTCAGATTGTATGGGCTTACCATCATGGCCGGCCCTGGTGTTGTGCAGGGTGTCCAATCGCACAGGGCCCAAAAAATTGGAAGGATACAAGTTTTTTTTGTAGTAGTATACTACTACCTCCGTTCCGCTATGATTGTCTCATTTTACTATATCGGTCCGTCCCATTAAGATTATCTCATACCAAATTTGATAAAATTTGTGTGGCTCTAAATCATTCTTACTTTATTCTTACTTTATCAATTTAATATCAACCACATAAACCACTTTTTATTAATTTGTGTGTCACTCCCTCTTGTCCCAATGTTAGCGGGAGGGAGAGAATAGTATTACTTATGTGGACTAGGGCAAGGCTTTGAAGCATGCCTGATTCGTCACTTCGCGTATTCCTCATCTACAAAGGAGGAGCGTGTATATAGGAACGAAGGAGTAGTAAATCCTCCGTTTCCACCGGTGTGGAAATCTTAAGCTTTAGAAACAAAAAAGAAAAGAAGCGAGGCATGCAGGATTTGAACCCAGGTGAAAATAAAAGCATGCACGCTGATTTCTAAACATCAACCACCAGACCAAATCAACTAATTGTTGAAATACGGACGTACAAGTATTATATTACCTATTTGTTTTACAAAATAAATAATTAAAATATCTCTTAATAAAAATCAGTTCGGTTCGGTTTGAACGATTTTATAACTCAAAAAACCTTCATTAAACCGATTTATGTTCGAGTCCCGACTTTCGGGTCCTGTTTGTGTCGGTGCGGTTTCGGTTCCGTTTTTTTAACTTGTGTTGAAACTTTGAAAAGAAGGTCCAATTATTTTTTTTTGCACAGGGCCTTCATTTCCTCAGGACCGGCCCTGCTTACCATATTTTCGTAAAAGCTGTTCCATTCTATTTAATAAGGAATAGCTACACAACATAGCAGTTTATCTACTATTAAGTTAACAATCTGAACTTTATAGTTACACAACTTAATAGTTCATGTTCATCTAAGATTAACGGACTACTTAAACTTCTTTTTATAACCTACTAACTATTAAAATTTTGGTGGCTGATATTGGCTCAAGTCTTCAAGGTTGGTTTCTAAAATCTTATTGGCTTTCTTGATTCTTATTTTGATATCTTTGCTTTTAATCTAATTTTCTCAACCTATGCCCAAATTTTTTCATAAGAAATACTACTATAAAGCCAGTATGGCAGTATGTATCCCAAAATTTCAGCTTATGTGTTTTATAAACTAATTTCGTCATGAAACACGTAATTCTTGAATTTATGCACTGAATTGTAATAATTAAAATAAGCAAGTTAAAAACATTTTTCGGCGAAATGACTGAAGTTACCGTAGAGCATCATCTTAGCCACTTTTTCATATGACTTTTTTTCATATCTTACTTATAACATATATGATGGAGTATATGGGTCTGAGCCCCAGGACCCACATACTCGGAAGAACAGAAAGCACAAGGCACAGAGTGGCGCCCTCGTCGGCCATGAACGCCCCCGTCGGCCGAGAAGGGGCCAACTCGGATCATGGTCCCGAGTCCAAGGAACCCGGGTGCCCTCGTCGGCCGTGCCCTCGTCGGCCGTGCCCTCGTCGGCCACGCCCTCGTCGGCCACGAGGACCTCCCAGAATCGGATCCTATACTTACTCATTTGTACAGCCCATCAGAGGCTTTGTATCCGGCCCAGTAGCGGTCCAGTTGTAAATGGGCCTCCCAAGCCCAAGGCTTGGGAGCCCAACCCTAATTTTCTCTATAAATACTCCCCTTGGGAGTAGTTATAGGGGTTACGAAATCATTCTATTGAAGCATATTATTGCACTTCTCTCTCTAGCTCTCACTTCTCTCTAGAATCTAGGAGTTAATACTCTATCATTTGGTGCTCTCGTTGAGAGCTAGAACAATCAAGTTAGCACCCTTCGTCGCTACCAAGCACAGCTAACCACTGATCATGGGGAGAACTAAGTCAAACCGCAACCTCGTCAGCAAAGTCATCCCTGAGGACCAAGAGCCCAGGGAGCACGATGAGGACGCCACGGCCGACCAGGTCGGCGGAGGGGACCTCTTCCAGGAGGCCTTCAACCTCACGACGGACCTCCGCAACCAACTCAACGGCGGAGTCCCCGACGCCCGCCTCGGCCTGGAAAAGAAACGAGCTGAGAAAGCGGACCACGCCCTGGCCCAGCCAATGGCCGCGGCCTCTCCGTCCGTAGATCCTCAGGTCCAGGCCGCACTATCGGCTATCATCGCCAGCTTGGCTCAGAACCCCACCGTCCTCAGCGCACTCTTGCCAAGGACCGGGGGAAACGTCACTCCACCTCCTCATCCCCAACCGTTGGCCGTCCAGATAGGCAACAATGAGGGGGTTGTGGCCCAGGACACGGCATCGTCCCACTCCCTCCCGGCTTCCCCTCTTCGGCCCGGGCAGACCCCAGCGCGTGGGAAAGCCTCTGCCTTCAATAGGCTAGGTGACACGCGCCGTCGTCCGGTTTCGGAGAGGATGGCGGGACGGATTGGTGATCTTCGTCCTGGCTCGCCAAGGGAAAGTTTGGGGTCTGTGTCCCGGACAGCGGACCAGCCCCGCCCGGACAAGGGCAAGGGGAAGTTGCACGAGGATGACGTGCGTCACCAGATCAACGCGGCTCACAACGAGCGCCTGAGGAACCAGCCGGGCGCCGCTGCGGCTGACAGGGACCCCCGGGACGAGGTCATCGCCCAGCTGGAAAGGAGGTTGGCTCAGATGGAGGCCAAGCAGTCGGCCAACGTCCCTACGGCCGGCGCCTCCAACGACCCCGGGCTCAACGCGCTCATGAACAAAGTCAGCGCCCTGGAGAGGGAGCTGGCCGAAGGGCGGGGTGACCCCATCATCCAGGTCAGGACTAGGACCCCTTTCACCAACAGGGTCCTCTCGGCCCCCATCCCAGAGAAATACAGGGGGAACGCCATCAAGTCCTACGATGGCCGATCAGACCCCCAGGAGCACTTCAGCCGCTATCAAAACAACATACTGATGGTTAATGCATCAGACGAATACCTCTTCCGTTGGTTCCTCTCTACTCTCGAGGGGCCAGCGTACGAGTGGTTCAACGGACTGCCAGAGGGAAGCATTGACTCATGGCAAGATCTCGCCCAACGCTTCCTCACTCACTTTGCCGGGAGGAAACGCGCCAAGAAGTATTTCACCCACCTCCTCTCCGTCAAACAGCAGCACGAGGAGTCCCTCCGGTCATTCATCGACCGATGGACGAGGGAGGCCGAGGAGGTCGAGGGGGCCGATGAGCGCACCCTCCTCGCCTTGTACCAGGGAGCCCTCCGCAGCTCCCCGTACGCCAGGAGCCTCATCACTGACCCCCGAGGTCGTACGCCAAGGCGCTCCAACGCGGAGGCTTGTATGCCGACGCCGACGAGCTACACAATCACAAGAGAGAGGGGGGCCATCCCCCCAAGAAGACAAATCCTTCGCCGGCCTCGGGTCCGTCCCCGGCCGGCCAGGGTGCCCAGGGCCGCCACGGCTCTGGTGGACAAAGTAAGAAAGACCGCCACTGGCGGCCGAGGCTGGAACGGCCGGGGGTAGCCCTCACCCACCCGGTCGACACCATCCTCGATTATGCCGAGAAGCACGGCCTCATCGAGCAGGCTCCTCGTCCGGCCGAGGAGATCCTGGCCATCCAGCAGGGCGGCACGTACTGCCGGTTCCACAAGAACTCGTCGCACAACACCGACGATTGCATCACATTGAAGAAGGCCATCGAGCGTCTTATTCGCCAGGGGGAACTCTCCCAGTTTGTCAAAGGTGGCCCACGTAAAAACACTTGGGTAAACACCGGCAAACGTGGGGGCGAACCCTCTGCGAAGAAGCGCGAGATTGGTAGGCTCAGTGACGACGAGGACTTCGAGGAGCCTCCGCCAAAGAAGAATCACATCCACCTCATCGTAGGCGGGAACACTGGGGGGGACTCCGCCACTCAGAGGAAGAAATGGGCCCAATCCCTTTACATTGGAGAGGTGTCCCACGTTCCCCCCCAGCTGAAGAAGCAGCGAACGGAGGCGATCACCTTCACCGACAAGGATCTGCCTCCGGGTACGGAATCACACAGGGACGCCCTCGTCATCCGATGTGAGATCGGTGACTCCATCATCCACCGCACCTACATCGATACGGGGAGTTCCGTCAACGTGATGTACCTAGACACCTTCAAGCAGCTGAAGCTGGACAGAGCTCTGCTGAAGCCGATCAAGACCCCGTTATCCGGCTTCACCGGGGACTCTATCGACGCCGAGGGCACGATAGTCCTCCCCGTGGAAGTCGGTGACGGCCCCCACCATGCCCAAATTGACATGGAGTTCGTGGTGGTCAACGTCCAGTGCGCCCACAACCTGATCTTGGGCCGGCCAGCGCTGGAGGACTTGGAGGCCATCATCTCCATGAAGCACCTATGCTTGAAGTTCCCCACCAATGACGGCATCGGCTACGCCAGAGGAAATCAGAGGATAGCCAGGGCTTGCTACCTCAAGCTGACGAGGCCGGCCGAAAGGGAAGGACAGCGGATAGACACCATCACGGCCGCCGTCGCCATGGACGAGGAGAGGCCACGTGCGGAGCCGGCCGAGGAGGTCGAGGAAATCCCTCTGGATACCTCCCGGCCGGAGCGGGTTCTCAGGGTCGGAAAGCAACTCCCCCAGGACCAACGAGACGCCATCCTCCTCGTCCTACGGTCATACGCCGTTGTCTTCGCGTGGGGCCCGGACGATATGCCCGGCATCAGCCGCCAGGTGATCACTCACCGGCTGACCGTCGATCCGGCCTCCGCGCCCGTCAAACAAAAGCGGCGCTACTTGTCCGCTGACAGGCGGGACTTCGTCAAAGGGGAGGTCGCCATGCTCCTATCGATCAAACATATCAAAGAGGTGAAGTACCCAACATGGTTGGCTAACGTCGTCCTCGCACAGAAACCGCCGACGTTCAGAATGTGTGTTGACTACACTGACCTGAACAAGGCGTGCCCCATGGACCCGTTCCCTCTCCCCAACATTGATCAGTTGGTGGACGAGACGACAGGGTGCGAGTTGATGTCGTTCCTCGACGCTTTCAGAGGGTACCACCAGATCTCCATGCACGAAGATGACGCCGAGAAGACGGCATTCATGACCCCAGAGGGAATATTTTGCTACCTCGTCATGGCCTTCGGACTCAAAAACTCCGGCGCCACCTATACTAGGATGGTGGCCAAAATCTTCAGAGCGGTCCTTGGCCGAACGATGGAGGCGTACGTCGACGACATGATCGTCAAGAGCAGGCAGGCCACCTCCCACGCCGACGACCTCCGGGAAATCTTTGAAATCATGAAGGAATTCAGGCTCCGCCTTAACCCCAAGAAGTGCGCCTTCGGCGTCCAAGGCGGCAAGTTCCTTGGCTACATGGTCAGCCGGAGAGGCATCGAGATAAACCCGGAGAAGACGCAGGCCATCATCAACATGGAGCCGCCCCGC
Source organism: Cuscuta europaea (assembly GCA_945859875.1). NCBI lineage: Eukaryota > Viridiplantae > Streptophyta > Magnoliopsida > Solanales > Convolvulaceae > Cuscuta > Cuscuta europaea. The sequence goes on along the minus strand of CAMAPE010000079.1, from coordinate 4,000,868 downwards.
AACGTCAAGGAGGTACAACGACTGACGGGGCGCCTGGCGGCCTTAAACCGTTTCCTCTCCAGGTCAGCTGAGAGGGCACTCCCCTTCTTCCAGATCATGCGCAAGGCAACCAGCTTCAGGTGGACGACGGAGTGCCAGGAGGCATTCGACGAATTGAAAAGGTACCTGTCGTCCCCACCCATACTCTCCAAGCCCAAAGCCGGCGAAACCCTCTTCCTGTACTTAGGGGTGAGCACGTCGGCCATCAGCTCTGTGCTCATCCGTGAGGACGAAGGGGTGCAGAAGGCCATCTTCTACATCAGCAAGACGCTTAGGGAGGCCGAGCTCAGGTACTCCCTCATTGAGAAGACGGTGCTGGCCATCGTCCACACCGTGAAGAAGCTGGGGCACTATTTCCAAGCCCACACCGTCCATGTGCTGACCCAGCAGCCTCTCGGCGCGCTCATGAGGAGCCCCACTAGCTCCTCGAGGATGGTGAAATGGGCGATCTTCCTCAGTCAGTTTCAAATTGAGATCAAGCCAAGGCCATCTATCAAAGGGCAAGCCTTGGCCGACTTCGTCATCGAATGCACAGCAAGGGAGACGGCCGTCGCCAACCCCGGGTCAGAGCCGGACGACACGTGGACCCTGTTCACTGACGGCTCGTCGGCAGCGAAATCATGCGGCGGCGGCGTCGTCCTCATATCCCCTGAAGGATTCAGAGCCTACTATGCCATCCGCTTCAACTTCAGGGTGTCCAAGAACGAAGCCGAGTATGAGGCCCTCCTCAGCGGTCTCAGACTCGCCGCCGGCCTCAAGGCCAAGCACCTCAGAATCAAGTGCGATTCCAAACTGGTAGTGGGCCAGGTGGAGGGATCGTACGAAGCAAAGGAAGGCCGAATGAAGCAGTACAAACAAGCGACGGAGGAATTGCTGAAAGCGTTTGAAACCCATGAGATCACTCAGATCCCAAGGGTCGAGAACGCCGAAGCCGACATCCTCTCCAAGCTCAGCTCGGACACCCCGGAGCACATCTCCCAGTTGGCCAAGATCGAGGAGTTGAGCATGTCCAGTATCCATGCCAGCCCCGTCTTGTGCGTCCACCAGCGACCAGAGGACTGGATCTCCGACATCGCCACCTTCATCACAACGGGGGAGTTGCCCCCGGACGAGGAGAGGGCCAAACTCGCCAAACTCAGGGCCCCAAGCTACACCATCGAAGATGGCAAACTCTACAAACGGTCCTATAATGGCACTCTCATCCGGTGCCTGCACCAGGACGAGGCTGACACAGCCATAGAAGAAGTACATTGCGGCGTCTGCTCCTCGCACCAGGGCCCTTTCAGCATGTCCCGGCGTCTCGTCGTCCAGGGTTTCTTCTGGCCGACGATGGCACGCGACTGCGCTGACCTGGCCAGGAAGTGCACCACATGCCAGGTACTCCAGAAGGCCCCTGGTCGGCAAGCTGTCAATTATGCCCCTGTCAGCACCGCAATTCCATTCTCCAGATGGGGGATTGACCTGGTCGGCCCCCTGCCCAGAGCCGCCGGGAATAACCGCTACATCATCGTCGCCGTCGACTACTTCACCAAGTGGGTCGAGGCGGAACCCTTGGCCAGCATCACGGGGGCCAGATGCCAAAGATTTGTTTACAAGAACATCATTACACGCTTTGGCGTCCCCCAGGAGATTATATCAGACAACGGCACCCAATTCGAGGCAGCCCCTTTCCAGGAGCTCCTCCGGGAGTTTGGGGTGAGGCACCGTTTCTCCTCCGTCGCCTACCCTCAGGGCAACGGGCAGGTCGAGAACGCCAACAGAACAATCATGGAAGGGTTGAAGAAAAACCTCCAGGCCACAGGAGGTAGTTGGGTCGACGAGCTCCCCAACATCCTGTGGTGCTACAGGACCACGCCGAGGAAGGCGACAGGTGAAACGCCTTTCGCCCTGTGCTACGGCTTCGAAGCAAAGGCGCCCACGGAAGTTGCCATCCCCAGCCGGCGGGTGGAACAATATGAGCCTGACACCAACGAAGAGAATATGAAGATTGACCTACACCTGGTTGATGAGAGGCGTGAGCAAGCTTACGTCCGCGCAGAGAACTACCGGCGTCAAGTAAAATCATACTATGACGCCAAGGTACGTTCCCGGGAATTTCAGGTGGGGGACTACGTCCTCCGCCGAAGGGAAGCAAGCCAGCCGACAGAGGGCGGCACGCTAGCATTGAAGTACGAAGGGCCCTACATCGTCAGTGCCGTGGTCAAACCCGGCACCTACAAGCTTAAACGCCCGAATGGGTCCAATGTACCACGAACATGGAATGTACATCATCTGGTGAAGTTTTATCAGTAATCCGAAGGAGGTGTAGACGGCGAAGCCCTCACCCCTTAACGGGTTACTGATTGAACGCCACCCTCGGCCTCGAGCCACTTATGAATAAAATCATGTTCTGATTTTTTCTCTGGAATTTAAAGTAAAACATTAGCAGGTGCCCTCGTCGGCCACCTTAGAGCAAAAGGCTCAGGTCTGGCCGACATGGCCCCTTGCATTTGCAGCCTACGAGCGACAAGCTCAGGCACTCCATCGTATTTTGTATCAGCGAAGGGCTCAGGCCTAGCTGAGAGAGCACATCGTCCTGGCCCCGTAAGCCTAGAAGTGAAACGCTCAGGTATGGCCGACGATGTCCCCAGGACGAGGGGCCCGCAAACGGCCCACGTCTTGAAACGGGAAGCTCACCGCGTCGTCCACGCGCCAGATCGCAGGACGACAGGTCTGAAATCATGGCCGAGGTGACAAAATCCCAAAAATCAGGGATGGGCAATGACAGCCGTTGGAAACCAACCAAAAGTCTAGCCCGCGTCATAAATAGGCGACGGGACCCGCCCTGAGACCACGGACGTTATAAACGAAGTCCGAACCGGCCGAAGGACGAGCACACCCTTCGGCCGAAGCCTGAAAGAAGGATACCCACCGAAACGAAAAAAAAAACAAAAAATATAATACATATGAGAGAAAAAGAGGGAAGCCGACGGTCGCGCACACTTGCCGGCCTCGAGCAAGAAAAAAATCCCCACCACTCAGGCCCAACTAGGCCAAGTACATATCAGTTGAACACAAGTTTAGTACCACTAACAGGCAGCATGGACGACACGTCCGCACACCACGAGGGAACAATCAAGGCCGATACACACGCCTATGAAACCCTAACCACATCGGTTGGGTGACACGCGAGAGGTGACCTTCATCGGCCATAGTCCTTTGAGGCAACAACGCTTGGTATGAAACAAAGCATCGCAAACCGGAGGATGACCGGGACGAAGCGGGCACTTATCACACCCGCGAAAGGATCAAGTAATCAAGATGCAACCTCTACTGGCCACCGCACCTCGGATAGCCGACGCAGGCACTGGAACCATATCTAGCCGACGAAGGCAGGACCATCTCCTTGGACGAGCTACTCCTTATCCAGCACCCTCATCGGCTACAAGCCAGCCGACAAGGGCACCGCAAAGACGTAAACACCTGACATTTCTACTCAGGAAATTATCTAAGTACTCAAATGAAGGAATTCTAGCCGAAGCGGGTACCAGCATACTACAAAGCCGTTAACCACCTACACCTCTACATGTGTACTTGTGAAAAATTCAAAGTCCACAAGACTATGGTGAAGGTGCCCTTATCGGCCAGAACACAGGGATACAAGCCGACAACGGCCCTGGATAAAACACCTGGGATGAATCCAAGGCCAGGACGATAAGGACGCCAACGCCTGGACGGAACGGACACTGCGGTCAGGGCTAAAAAGGGAAGCACCTAAAAGGAATCAAAAACACTTGGGAAATTTTGTGAAAAAATCCTAAGTGTTATGATAGCAAAGGAACACCGGTCAAGCCGACCAGGCCACCAGGCCGAAAGGAAAGCACCTAAGTGGATCCCAAAACACTTAGAAAAATTTTGAAAAATTCCTAAGTGTTATGAAACTACGTCCAAGCCGATCAAGCCACTAGGCCGTAAAGACAGGAGCTACATGGACCCAAAAACACTTAGGAAATTTTTTGAAACAAAATCCTAAGTGTTATGACAGTAAAGCAAAGAGGCATAGGCCGACCAGACTACTGGACGGGAAGGCCAACCTCACGGACGTAGCGGACACTCGCGGGTGACCCAAGTTATGACTTCATACTTAGACAATTTACAGAATTGAAATGACAAAGCAAACAAGCACACAAAGGATTCAAGGCCGAAAAGGACAGCAAAAATTTCTTCAATTGATAAATTTCATTACAATTGGGGGGCACTACGGCCGTTACATCACTTGGCAAAAAATGGAAAAGCTAATTACAAAAAATGGCCACTCAAGCTTCGGGGGCACCTCCATCTGCGGCCGCCTCATCGGCCTCATCAGCTCCCTCTTCGTCCTCAGCTTCTTGGCCGGCATGAGGAGCAGCACTGGTAGCATCATCAATGAAGTCGAACTCAGTGTAGTCCGGCTCGCCGAGGCCGGAGCTTTCTATGGGGGACTCCCGCTCCGACAGCGGAAGCTTGGCCTGCTCTTCGGGATCCTTCATCAGCTTTGGCAGCTTCAGGTTCCGTCTAGCCCATCCAGACGTGTAATTCATGGCCTTCAACGCCCGGGATAGCCGCCGACAAAGGAGCCTTTGCATCCGTTCCTGACCCAGGTTGTAGTAAACGGACATCTCCCGGCTGAAATACTCCCGGCCGGCAGGGGAGTTCATCCCCCAATTCTCCAGCCTGGCGGCCACCACTTCGTAGCACCAGGGGAGCCTCTCATCGGCCTTCCACCCCTCGGCCAAGAACTTCTCGACGGCCTCATCGGCAGCCTTCACAACGGCGGCCTCGGCCTCAGCCTTCGCCTTGGCAGCCTCCTCGCTCCTGCGCTTCTCGGCCTCAAGTGCCCTATGGGACTCTGCGAGTTCCCTTTTGCTCTCTTCGAGCTTGACCAGAGCAACGTCCCTGGCCGCGACGGCCTCATCAGCTTTGGCCTGCAGCGCCTTGGCATCCTCCCGGAGCCGGTCAAGGCAAGCTACCGCCTCGTCGGCCGAGGCAGCCTTCTGCTCCAGCGCTTGCAGGCGGACTATCTCCCAGTACTGCCTCTTATGGCTTTCCATAAGCATGAAGGCACTCTGCAGAAGAAAAACAAAGGTCAGGCAAAAACTCTACATAGACGAAGAGAGACAAGAATATAAGGACAATCAATTACTTGGACGAGAAGATCCATGCCGCCCTCATAAATCTTCGGGTTCTCGAGCTTCTTCAAATGAGCCCGATCTTTGGCCGGCATGGCCTTGGCCAGGACGACGTGGCCGGGGACGAGCTCATTAAACACGCCCCCGCCGACGGGGTACTCTATCACTTTCTGATAGGTGGCACCGACGATCTCCTTGCCGGCCCTCTGCGTCCGTGGTTCTTGGACGAGAGGAAGCGCAGGAGCGGCATCGCCAGCAACAGTAAGGTCCACGACGGGACCACCATCGCCCACGCTGGGGACAGTAAGCGTACCGGCCTCACTAGCCGGAGAAGGGGAAGGAGCCCTCTTCGTCTTCTTAGAGACGCTCACGCCGGCCTCGGTCAACTTTTTCTGGCCGTCAGTGGCCGGTCTCTTTTTCTTGGACGGGGCAGGCTTTGGGGCCGCGTCAGCAGTAGCCCCGCTCCCACCAGCAGCGGCACGTCGGGCCGCTTCGGCCGCCTTAGCAGCAATCTCCTCGGCCGCTTTCGCCTTTGCAATAGCCATCATGGAACGGCGGTCCATGACAAAATCTACAAGGGAAAAGCACAAACAGATTAGTAAGGCAAAGGACAAAACATAAAGACAGAAAGCCGAAGAAAGAATTACCATCGGCCTCAGCAGGAATGCCCAAGTCCGGGCCGTCGGTCTCCTCAAAGGTGGTGGTCATCCTCGGCCAGAGTTGGAGGTCATCCTCCTTGTCACCATAAACATAGTACCTCACGAAGCCGAGGGCGGCCATCTTGTACTCAGTGATGTAATCTTTCACGCTCCTCGGCCCCCCCTCCAGGAAAGCCTCCACCTGAGCGTCCAAAATAGAGCTCTTCGGCGGGTCATGCAGATTAAATCTCCCGGTGTGGCCGAGGGAGGGAAACTCGGTGCCACTCTCACCAATGGACACAAACACGAACTTGCTCTTCCACCCATGAATGGACGTAGGCAAATCCGTGAAGCTCCTCTTCTTCGGCAGCTGCTGAAGAGTAGCGTAGGCCGCACAGTTCTTGTGGCTTCCTCGGCCTATCTGGTACAGATTCATAAATAATGCCGTCGTCGGCTTGTAGCCCAACTCCTCGCACCGGAGCAAGAACCCCACCATCAAGGAGTAGCTGTTCGGCGTCATCAAGGCCGGAGGAAGCCCTACCATGTCCAGGTACTCAGTAATGAAAGGGTGAAGAGGAAACCTCAACCCCTTAGCAAAACTCATCGGGTATACTCCAAAGTATCCCGGTGGTGGAAGAAGAACATGGTCCGTCGGCTTGGGCGCCCTAACCCGCCCGAACGGCCCCACGTACATCTGGGCAACCAGATAGTCGGCCGCACTGCTCTCCGGCTTTATCAGGTAGATGTTGGTGAGATCCAAGTAGGAGACGCCGGGCCCACTCTTCGGCCTCCTCACTCTTTTCGGCTTGGCGGCTCCCTTAACGGCGGACACCGGCCTCGGGCACGGAATGACAGCAGAAGTGGACGCCCCGTCCACCACTCGGGACGCACCTACGTCCTCACCACTTGAAGAAGAGGCGGACTCCTCGTCCTCGCCTTCCTCGTCCATCAGCTCCACGGATTTGTATGGACTTAAACGCTCTATCTCCTCCTCAAACTCCTCGAGCACCTCGTAGTCAAGCGACCTCGTGGAGGGCTGGTCGTCGTAGGGGTAGTAGTCGTCGTTCAAGCTCTTCATTACTACTACTACGGGCTTAAGGAGAACTTACGATCTAAAGGTGTTTAAATGCCTAACACTAGATCAACTACTTACGGAGCAAAATATGAAAAGCGAGGAAGATCGTGATGAACACTAACCTCAAACAATGAAGAACACGAAGAACAGGCTTGGGAGTTTTATCTCTCTAGAAAATCGGCCAGCACTTCGACAAATTCAGAATGCAAATGTGATTCTTCGTCGGAGGGGAAGGGGTATTTATAGACCCCCCCCACCAACGGTCACTACACGTGGCACTCTCCCAATGGCCACATCAACGGCCACCACTGGGGGGCCACCACGTCACCAACGGGCCAGGACCAACCCATATCAACGGCCCACCGGCAAATCAAACTCTACGGCCTACACACGCTCAACGGCTTTACAACTGCCAGCAAGCGCCCACAACGTCCCACTTGCTCACCACGATCACAAATACCAAACAATAAGAGGATGGCAACGGCCAGGAATGTAACGGCCACAGAACAAAGGGGACAAATAGCCCACAGCCTTCGGCTCCTCGTAATAACCGTTGATGATAACTCTCTACAAGCGATCTGCGCACAAGGGTTCTCCCACAGGGTTACCTTGGCCAGAAAATCGCCATGAGAGTTGGATTCAGGGGGACTACGGCGAGACCGCTTCGGCCAGGGACTTAAGCAACTCCTTCACCCCTCACACTCCTCGGCCTAAAGCAGTGGGGGACTGGGGGACTACACCGGCCTCAACGAAACAAAGGTATAAACAAGGTAACCACAAAACATGGCCACATCATCCACACAACACAACGGAACTTCATCGGCCAAAGGCCCAAAACGTCATTAGCAACGGCCAACAAGCCACTAGAGGCAAGGACACTCATCGTCCTCCGCCAAACAACTAATCTTGATGGGCCCTTCGGCCAAGAACACGAAGGCCAACCAGCAACGGCCAAAAGGAGTGCGCGAGCACCCTCATCGGCCACCCAAAGGAAAGGACGCCATCGTCCTCAAAGCAAGGAACAACCTCACCGGTCCAAACATAAACTTCAACCACCAACGGCCAGGAAAGGGAAAGCGCGCCCCCAACGGCCACCATTGAAAGAAGGACACTCATCGCCTTCATCGGCCACCATTGAAACAACGGCCTCCCCGCCCACAGCGAGGAACAGGTAACGGCCAAAGCACAGAACAGGATCACCAAAGAGGAAACAACGCCAACGCCGCAACGGCTAACGGCCAAAAGCAACAAAGCACATAAATCTACTCTCCTTCACTTCGTCTACGTCTCAGCTTAGAGAGTGGGGGACTCCTGATGGAGTATATGGGTCTGAGCCCCAGGACCCACATACTCGGAAGAACAGAAAGCACAAGGCACAGAGTGGCGCCCTCGTCGGCCATGAACGCCCCCGTCGGCCGAGAAGGGGCCAACTCGGATCATGGTCCTGAGTCCAAGGAACCCGGGTGCCCTCGTCGGCCGTGCCCTCGTCAGCCGTGCCCTCGTCGGCCACGAGGACCTCCCAGAATCGGATCCTATACTTACTCATTTGTACAGCCCATCAGAGGCTTTGTATCCGGCCCAGTAGCGGTCCAGTTGTAAATGGGCCTCCCAAGCCCAAGGCTTGGGAGCCCAACCCTAATTTTCTCTATAAATACTCCCCTTGGGAGTAGTTATAGGGGTTACGAAATCATTCTATTGAAGCATATTATTGCACTTCTCTCTCTAGCTCTCACTTCTCTGTAGAATCTAGGAGTTAATACTCTATCAATATAATTTAAATATCATTCTTTCCTAATATAGCAAATTCGGTCGCTTGAGCCATAATCGCATAATTTGGCTTGATGTGATTTGATCTAAGACTAAAATCAGTCCAATAACAAAGTCCTTAAAGTTACACAAATAAACTGGTAATTGTATAAAATAGAAACAAAGCTAATGAATATATTTAAAAAAATCCAATTAAAATAATGCGAAGTAATTGGATCGAAAATTTCAAATGTAGGCTTTTTAAATTTGATTTCTCATATGCATGCCCATTATTTTTAGTTGATAGAGGACATTAACTTAATAAAATTTTAGTGCCCATTTAGTGACTCAGTTTTTCGATTTATCAGGCTTATCAACCAACTTTTTAACAAAAAATGTAACTTTTGATTTTGCGCGCTGAATTGTGTAATAATAAGAAAAAATAAGGTTGACGTTACTTTTAAGGCTGTACTGACTGAAGTTGTTGTAGATGACCATTTTATCTATTTTTTCATATCATTTCTTCTTTATTTTATTAATATAATATATTTTAAATGTAATTTTTCATAATCAGCAGAAACAGCCAATAAAGCCACTTCAGTCAGAACTTTATAAATTTCAGTAGAATCGGCCGATTCAGCCGATTTCGATGTTACCAAACGGGCTCTAGTTGATAGTGGACATTTATTTAAAATTTTGTAATATCTTTAAAATTGTTGTATAAATCAATAATAAAAGCAAAGCCTAAGCAATAATAATTATTTTTATAATTATGTTAGATTAACAAGTGATCTCGTTTTAAGCCACCATGTCATTGATTTATCTTTATAGTTACATAAATGGAAACTTACTACCCCCTAGTGTAATGAAAAAATGAAATTAATTGTAACAATACATAAATTTTACACCTTTTATGTTAAAGTAAGATTGAATTATTTTTCTACAGAATAAGTTTATAGAAAAAGCTCAAAATAAATTTAGTGCAACCAATCAAATATAAGTGTAAAAAAATTAAACATTAAGTAAATGTTATGTCTAATTATTTTGTTGGTTATGACTATCTTAATTTTAATGATATACGTTAACTATGAAACGTTATGCTATTTTAATATTTTACTTCTTATTTTTATTAATTTTTATTAATTAGAATTACATTACAATAGGGACCCCGTGATTATGAGTTTCTGGGTCCGCCACTGGATGCATCAAGTGATTAATGGGGGCACTTGACCCAATGAAATCTAAGGTTTTAGTGTGAATACATACATATATTTTAAGTATTATTAATAAAAACGAAAGATGCCCCCAATAAGAAAATTTGATGCCCCCATTAATTAGAGTCGGACGTACAGACCACTCTTGTTACTTTCAAATTATATTTTTTAAAATGCTTATTTAAATGATATGATCTAATTGTGTAATGAATTTATGATCCAAAAAAATTGTGTAATGAATTTTATTGCCATCATCTCATGTGACTTTATGATGAGGTAATTAGTCATTACTCCAATACCTCTAATAATTGTCATCTCTGGAAATCGTTCTATTTTTTAAGTCACTTATTTGTGATTTCCTTATCTTGTTAAATAAAGTCTTCATTACGAAAGGATGTTTGGAATTGATTCTGCTTATTTTTCTTATTTAAAAGCAAAAGTAGAATAAGAATCAATTTTCCAGAAGCTGATCCCCCCAGCTTCTAAAAAATTGCTTCTAGAAGCAATTTGGAGCACTCAAAAGTATTTTTACACTTTCACTCAAACACTCCAATATCTATTTGTGCTCCGTGAAGGAGCACAAACAAATTTCAAATATAGATTTAAACATCCCCAAAATCTTTATCATTTAGCATATTGACTATTGAAATTATCATTGATTTTTCCATTTACAACCGCTACCGTTGAAAAATGTTTTTTTTTGTGATAAACATTGTCAAGTCAATTTTGTGCAATAGGATTGGTAACTATTTTTTGAGTGATTATCTTATTTTTTATGTGAGAAAAATGTGCTTGATACATTTACATTTGAAATTATATGCCATTTAAAAAAAAACTCGCAGAGAGCGATTATAATATAATACAATATTTTTATTTTGTTAAAATTGGATTATTTACTTTTAAATGATTTCTCTAAATAGGAGTAAAAATGTTTGTGAAATCCATAATAAGATTAGTATATTTATATTTTTTAAATATGAGTAATTACTCTCAAGCTTGAAAAATATTGTCACATATGACAGTATATAAGTGGTATTATTTTTCATGCTTGAGAGTGATTACTTCTACTTAAAAAAACATACTACTATTATTTAGAATTCCAAAACATTTTTACTCATATTTTAGGAATTTTCTTTATTTTTAAAGTTAGGTTGCACTTATTATGCAAACGTTTTTCACTTAAAGGTGCCCCCAATAGCTAAAGTTTCTGGATCCGCCCCTGGTTTCATATGTCTAATTGCTGCTGGAAATTAGTCATGTGTGTCTAAGTAAAAATCCCTTTACTCTTATATTAACACATATATGTCAATCTAGATCACCTAAAAGCTTAGTGCCAAACATCGTGGAAATAAAAAAACTGGTCTCTTGATCTTTTTTGTTTTTGCTTAACATAACCATAAATTTGATGCTTATGTGATTTGAAAATCAAATAAAAAAATACCTATTAATAACCAGAAGTATATTTTTTTTTTTTTATCAATTCACTAGCTTCGTTTTCCAGATTTTCTTGAGAAGGATTCATGCTCATTGACATGTAAGAAGTGAATAGTATTTTAAATAACTACTTTGACTATCAGTCATTGCAGCTTACTATATGGAGGTATCGTTGATTTTATCATGGTGTGTAGAAGTCTAAAATCTGTCAAACAGGGATTAGATGGTCCTATGAGTCTCCATTTAACAACTAAGCTGCACAAAGGCTGATTTTGAAAAGGTAATACTTATTAATGAAAACTCATTATTGTGTGAGTGCTTCATAAATCTGATATATGCTTCACTCTTGGTTGTTCCATAAAACTTTCACCATTGTACCACTTTTTTTTCTTAGAGTTATAAAGATTCGGTATGACCATGTGTTATGGAAGGAGTTGTGAGTAACCTATGTCTTCAACTCTTGAAAGAAATGTTATTTTTGACTACAAAATTAACCTTCAATTTTGTTCCGTCTATCAAATTAGATGTACTTAATACCCTAAATTCATTGCAGGACCAAGAAAGAGCACAACAATGATATAACTTTTTGCTCAGCATCCATTGATTTATTCTAACTGAACGCAACTATGGAAAATAAATTCTTGCATAACTTGAATGGTTAATTTTAAGAACAGCCCTTATGGTTGATGAACAAGCTACAACTTTCAATATGTAGATCTAAATGATTAAATAATTATATTTTCGCATTGCAGATCTAATCGATTAAACTTAGTATTTTCTTTGTTCTTCTCCATTTTTTTCAATTATACATGCTGCATCAAAATGCGTGAGGCTGAGTCCATCTTATGGTTGTGCCTATTCTCTGAAACAGTTTATTTGAGTTTGTCATACGGACTCACAGAGTAATTTTCATCACAATTAAGTCCTTAAGAAACAACCCATCTCAAGAAACAAAATGTATTTCTTAAACCTAACTACTACTTACAAGGAGACAAACTCTCATCAACAATGAATAAACTCAAAATATTTTTTACTTTAATGCAGACAGAAACATCATAATCAACAAAAATTAAAATCAATTTGTTCAACTGTAAACCCAGCTGGAAGGATCAACCCAAAGAAACTGGACAGTGAACAAGACACCTAAGTTAAATATACCAAATTGATAGATTAATATACCATCTAGCATAGCTGCCCCAAATGCACATATGGAACTATAGAAGGTTGTGGACAGATGACTCGATATAGGAGATTGAGAATATACCTAGAAGAATTTACATTTTTATGACAAAAAGGTGTGGTTTAGATTTTCACAGTAAATCAACATGAGCACAAACACAAATGTTTAAACTCCTAGGAATCTAATCTTCCTATCCAACCTTTACCCGAAGCATGGAGTACTATCATTTTTTTAACGACTACATTGCGGAGACTTTTAGTTAGGGGAGACGCATATGTCAAAACAAGTCCAAATTTAGATGGTAGGATAAACATTGGTAATACAAAAAGTAGCACACGGTGCTTTTTCATCATATTTTAGTATAAAATGTTGGCCTTACTGGTTGCATTTTTTGATTACAAATGACAGAGTGAGTGGTTTAGATACTCAAGTGAACCAACGGAAGAAAAAACAAAAATTTATAACTTCTAGGTATCCAATCTTTCTACTCCTTATCAAAATTTTACCCAATACATGAAGTACCATATAACTTCTACGAATCCAATATTTCTACTCTTTATCAATCTTTATACCATTTGCACTTTTCATCCCGTGCAACGCACGGGTGGAATACCAGTTTCATATAATGCACAATTCAGCTTCACTTAATGACATTGTATCATACACTTTGTGTTGCACATTTCAATTTCACATAATGCACATTACAGTTTCATCTAATGCACATTGAATTTCACATAAAGCAAATCTAACGGTCCTGATTCATTCTCATTTTTCTCATAAGATCATATTCTTATTTGAACCAAAACCTATATATATATAAGATCAAATAAGAATATGATCTTATGAGAAAAATGAGAATGGATTTGGACCGTTAGATTTGCTTTATGTGAAATTCAATGTGCATTAGATGAAGTTGCCATGTGTAATAAGTGAAATTGAAATGTGCAACACAAAGGATACAATGTTGTGGCATTATATGAAGCTAAATTGTGCATTAGGTGAATTTGAAATGTGCATTAGATGAAACTAAAATGTGCAGAATAAAAGGTACGATGTGATGTTATTTTTGTACGCCTTATTCTGCACATTTCAATTTCACCTAATGCACATGTGGCTTTAAATTTTTATTCTGCACATTTAAATATCGTCTATTGCACATTGTGGTTTCACCAAATGCAAAATTTAGTTCCACATAATTCAATTCAACGGTCCAGATTCATTCTCATTTTTCTCCTAAGATCCGTTCTTACCGGAACCGCTCCCTATATATATATATATATATATATATATATATATATATATATATATATAATAAAGGAAACTCATAAATATTATGATTATAACAAGTTAGAAGGTGTTTTGGCAACAATATTACTTAAAAGAAGGTAATGGACAAAAAAGAGACCTCTTTTTTTAACTTCCAAAAATGTGACTAATAAATTCTCATTTCTCTAAATTACCCTTACTCTTCAACGGTCCAATGGCCCACTACACTAGTCCACTACGTAGACTTCATTGCTTTTAGCCTTTAGCTACATTACACACCCTAACAATCTAACATTTAATTTTTATTTTGATTTTAAAATTAAATACATATATATATCTTAAAATAAATATTTAAATCATCACATTAAAAGTCTAACAGTTCTAAAAAAAATTATCTCAGTTACTAGTGTTTTAGTGACTAAGTTCCAATTACTTTTGTTTCAGTGACCACTGTCTCAGTTACTACCGCTTCCATTATAGTTACCTGACCCGATTAGTTGTCTGATCAGTTATAATTACCTGACCCGTCTAGTTACCCGTTGAGTTATAGTTACTTAATCCGATCAATTACGGTTACCTAACCAAACCAATTGCAATTACTCGATTAATTCTAATCACTCGATTTGACCAGTTACAGTTACTTGACCCGATTTGTAATTTGGTTTGAGTTTGGTAGTATTCCTCCCAACCCGTATTAAACCGAACCGAAATCATAAAGCCGAATAAAACCGAACTAATCTAAAAATGAAATAATTTCTTATTTTTTTAAAATAACAAATCAAAACCAACTTACACCAAACTAAACGAAACAAAAATACTACGTATAAGATTTCTCTCATTAATTTGATTGATACTAATCTTTTTGAAGTTTTAATTCTACAATTTTAGTGTCCAGGACTAGAGTTTACTACAATACTTACATTCACAACTATAACAATTATAGTGGTTTAAGTAGATAATATTTAACTATAATTTATTATCTACTACTATTATATATTTGGTTCATTACTTACAAGCACCAGTTTTATTTTTGTTTCGGTTTATATATAATTTGATTCACTCCCGTTGTTGTTGTTGCTTACAAATGTGTCATGCTTATATATTTTTGGTTCATATGTGTTTTGTTATTGTTTGCAAATTTAAATCTAACATTATATTTGTTTCATTACTATCGCTTCTTGGTTCATTATTTTGAGTTAATGTTTTTTATTTCAATCCAAACCTTAATACTTTAGTAAACCGAACTCCAAACCGAACTGAACTGTACCAAACCCTAACCAAACCGAAACTTAATCGGTTTGTATTTGGTACATTTTCTATCAAACTGATTAAACCGAAACCGAACCGAAACCGAAGAAAACCGAACCGAAAACCGAAATGCCCACCCCTAGTTACATGACATGTCCTTATCCGACTCATTACAGTTATCTAATCATCCATTACAGTTACTCGATCCGATTAGTAACAATTACAACCACTGCTAGCGACCAAAATCTCCAGCCACCTCTGGCGAACACAACCCCCGGCCACTGATGGAGACCAACACCACATCACAGCTCCCTGCCTCACCAATCCTCCTCCCCTGCCTCGCCCAAACAGTTGCTCGACCCCCTTGCCTGCCTCACCACTACCACCACCCCAACCTCGCCGCCGACGCTAAATCCCTAGCCACTGATGTCGAGACTCTAGCCGCGATATAGAACGTTAATTTTACTCTGCCATCTATTTTCCATCCAGAACTATTTTCGCCTTCAAATAATTTAAATGTGTTAAATTATTTCAAAGTTTCTATTTTTCTGCAAAGTGATTTGTGTGATTAACTATAATGTGATTAACTATAAGTGACTCCATCGACTAGTGACATATTACCTCAACGACTATATTAATGACCACCGCTCCAGTAACTATCACCCAATTACTGTCGCTCCATTAATTATCATCTCAGTTACCATCGTTCCAGTTACCATCGTTTTAGTAACCACTGTTTTAGTTACTACCACCGCTCAGTGACCAATGGTGTAATGACTCGTTATAGTGACCAATGCTACCGTGATCAATGCTACAGTGACCAATGCCAAAGTGACTACGATTATATCCATATATATACAGTGTTACTTACATGTCTATAGTGATAATTACACACTCAAATCTTACAGTGACAATTGCATAGTTACATGCCTGCCAAAGTGACTAACTTTACGATTATATCCATATATAAACAATGCAGTTACATGTCTATAGTGACAATTACACAATTACATGTTACCGTGACAATTATACAATTACATGTTACAGTGACAATTACATAGTTACGTGTCTAAAGTGACACTTACGTGTTCGTCCGCTCATCCGATGACCAACGTCTACATGATGTCCAGTGATCAATTCCGTCTTTCCAGTGACCTTTGTCACCCCGCGGGTGACCAAACCTGCAGCCTAGTCACAAAACCGTCTGCCCAATGACCAAAGCCACCCTGGCTAATGACCAACATTGCCCTGGCCAGTGACCAACGCCTCCCTGGGAAGTGACTACCGCCGTACCAAACCAGCATCTCCGGCGACCACCTCTGTCGACCACCGCTACCGACAACGCCGCTAAGCACTGCCCCACCATGGTCCACAGCTTACATCCCCACCAGTCCAGCCTCAAACCGCCCCTGCCCCCTCTCCAGCTTCCCAGCCCCCTTCCCAGCTTCCTCTATCTGTCCCCTGCAATTGTCGCACTCGCAGCCCCAATTGACCAACGCTGCCCCCGTCAGCGACCACAACGTCGAGCGCGATCCGCCACCGCCGCCCTAACCCCATCAATCGCCTCTTCCCCAGCCCCAACCCTAGTTACCGCCATTCTAAATCTAGATCTGATTCATTGCTCGACACCAGTCTCCCTTCGATAATGTTGTCTACAAATGTTTGCTGCCACCCTCTGATGGCAATTACAACATCGGCGATGGAGAAAATCGAGGAGCAGAATAGAAGAGGACGAAGAAGAGCCGATTGGTTGTTTCCGCTGTTGCTGGTCGATCACCTTCGTCGATATGGAGTCGCCTCCTCCGGTGTGATTCGCCGCCGTCTTCTGTCGCACGTTTGCACCAATGGAGTTAGGTGCTATTGGCCTAACACGAAGAAGAAGCCCTCTCCTAAGTCCTAAGTCCTAACACGAAGAAGAAAGCTCACGTATGGAAGAAAATGTCGACCGGGCATAATATTATAATGGGCATTTTAGACTTTTCATTTAAATTTAGTCATATATCCGTCCAAAATAAAAATTGCTCCTATTTGTGTCCCACAAGAAGCTAGGAGTTCTAGTTCGGTCATTATTTCAAGTTAGAATTCGTAATTATTGCAAGGATTAACAGAATTCGACCATGTACGTAAGCTTAAAATAATTATCATGATAAAGTGGATTCGAATTTATCTTTGAAATACTGAATACGCATATATATTTACAGTGGATTGGATTAATTATTATAAATAAATATTACGAAGTGATTTTTAAGCAAGCATATATACGTTAAGTTAAACCATATGTGTGTATGCACTAATGACTTAAGTTTGAATATCATTAATAGATAAACGACGGGAATTTCAACTTATCACGTAAACATGGTTACGCTATAAATGATGTCTTTAGTTAATTATAATAATGATATTATATGAATTCAGAAATAGTAATTATAATAAAACTAATGATACGCTCATACGACTTAATTTGAATCAGAAAAGAAAAAAATATTAAATAAATGAAATTTGAAACCTTATTTCTGAATTTGGATAGATTGACATGCCAATAGGGATAACTAACACGGCCGTAGAATTTGATCAATAATTTGTGGTCCGTAGCCACCGAGTCGACAACACCCAAATCTTGATATTTGATACACGCGCGTTTCTATACGGGTCCGTAGCCATCGAGTGGACAATACCCAAATATGTTCGTTTACGAGTCCGTAGCCACCGAGTGGACAGTAACCAAACGAACGACGGCCAGAGCCACCGAGTGGTCAGTGCCAAAATAGTTCTCTGATGGTCCGTAGCCACCGAGTGGGCAGTACCAAAGACGAGAATGTCCTGTTTATCCAGTCCATTAAACTAAGGAGTAGAATTTCAGAAACTTAATAAAAGAATAAGAGTGTGAAAAAGAAAATAGAGAGATTGACAACGAGCAGAAGATGAAAATTGAGCAATTGGAAGTTAAAGTGAGACAAGAAGAAAATCGAATGGATTATTAAATTGCAGCTATGATATACAATAGTACAAAAAGACCTTTTAACATCATGTTTTCTACATGTGTTATGCCTTACCCCATGTGAAATAGTGACACGAGGTCTTTTTTACAATTATTATAAATATATTGACATCGGTTGTAATTTTAACCGATGTTAAATACGTTCACGGGGGTATGATAGAGTATATCTAGAGAGAAGTGAGAGCTAGAGAGAGAAGTGCAATAATATGCTTCAATAGAATGAATTTGTAACCCCTATAACTACTCCCAAGGGGAGTATTTATAGAGAAAATTAGGGTTGGGCTCCCAAGCCTTGGGCTTGGGAGGCCCATTTACAACTGGACCGCTACTGGGCCGAATACAAAGCCTCTAATGGGCTGTACAAATGAGTAAGTATAGAATCCGATTCTGGGAGGTCTTCGTGGCCGACGAGGGCGTGGCCGACGAGGGCGTGGCCGACGAGGGCACGGCCGACGAGGGCACCCGGGTTCCTTGGGCTCAGGACCGTAATCCGAGTTGGCCCCTTTTCGGCCGACGGGGGCGTCTCGGCCGACGAGGGCGCCACTCTGCTGTCTTGTGCTCTGTTCTTCCGAGTATGTGGGTCCTGGGGCCCAGACCCATATACTCCATCAGGAGTCCCCCACTCTCTAAGCTGAGACGTAGACGAAGTGAAGGAGAGTAGATTCCTGTGCTTTGTTGCTTTTGGCCGACGCGGGCATTTTCAGGCCGTTAGCCGTTGCGGCGTTGGCGTTGTTTCCTCTTTGGTGATCCTTTTCTGTGCTTTGGCCGTTACCTGTTCCTCGCTGTGGGCGGGGAGGTCGTTGTTTCCTTAATTTGTTTTGGGACGATGAGTGTCCTTCTTTCAATGGTGGCCGTTGAAGGCGCGCTTTCCCTTTCCTGGACGTTGGTGGTTGAAGTTTATGTTTGGGCCGGTGAAGCCGTTGAGGTTGTTCCTTGTTTTGAGGACGATGGCCTCATTTCCTTTGTGTGGTCAATGAGGGTGTTTGCGCACTCCTTTTGGCCGTTGCTGGTTGGCCTTCGTGTTTTTGGCCGAAGAGCCCGTCAAGATTAATTGTTGGCGGAGGACGATGAGTGTCCTTGCCTCTAGTGGCTTGTTGGCCGTTGCTAGTGGCGTTATGGGCCTTTGGCCGATGAAGTTCCGTTTTGCTGTATGGATGATGTGGCCATGCTTTGTGGTTACCTTGTTCGCACTCTTTTGTTTTGTTGAGGCCGGTGTAGTCCCCCAGTCCCCCACTGCTTCAGGCCGAAGAGTGTGAGGGGTGAAGGAGTTGCTTGAGTCCCTGGCCGAAGCGGTCTCGCCGTAGTCCCCCTGAATCCAACTCTCATGGCGATTTTCTGGCCAAGGTAACCCTGTGGGAGAACCCTTGTGCGCAGATCGCTTGTAGAGAGTTATCATCAAGGGTTATTAGGAGGAGCCGAAGGCTGTGGGCTATTTGTCCCCTTTGTTCTGTGGCCGTTGCCATCCTCTTATTGTTTGGCATTTGTGATCTTGGTGAGCAAGTGGGACGTTGTGGGCGCTTGCTGGCAATTGTAAAGCTGCGGAGCGTGTGTAGGCCGTAGAGTCTGATTTGCCGGTGGGCCGTTGATATGGGTTGGTCCTGGCCCGTTGGTGACGTGGTGGCCTCCCAGTGGTGGCCGTTGATGTGGCCATTGGGAGAGTGCCACGTGTAGTGACCGTTGGTGGGGGGGTCTATAAATACCCCTTCCCCTCCGACGAGGAATCACATTTGCATTCTGAATTTGTCGAAGTGCTGGCCGATTTTCTAGAGAGATAAACTCCCAAGCCTGTTCTTCGTGTTCTTCGTTGTTTGAGGTTAGTGTTCATCACGATCTTCCTCACTTTTCATACTTTGCTTCCTAGGTAGTTGATCTAGTGTTAGGCGTTTGAACGCCCTTAGATCTTAAGTTATTCTCCTTAGGCCCGTAGTAGTAGTAATGAAGAGTTTGAACGACGACTACCACCCCTATGACGACCAGCCCTCCACGAGGTCGCTTGACTACGAGGTGCTCGAGGAGTTTGAGGAGGAGATAGAGCGTTTAAGTCCATACAAATCCGCGGAGCTGATGGACGAGGAAGGCGAGGACGAGGAGTCCGCCTCTTCTTCAAAGGGTGAGGACATAGGTGCGTCCCGAGTGGTGGACGGGGCGTCCACTTCTGCTGTCATTCCGTGCCCGAGGCCGGTGTCCGCCGTTAAGGGAGCCGCCAAGCCGAAGAGAGTGAGAAGGCCGAAGAGTGGGCCCGGCGTCTCCTATCTAGATCTCACCAACATCTACCTGATCAAGCCGGAGAGTAGTGCGGCCGATTATCTCGTTGCCCAGATGTACGTGGGGCCGTTCGGGCGGGTTAGGGCACCCAAGCCGACGGACCATGTTCTTCTTCCACCACCGGGGTACTTTGGAGTATACCCGATGAGTTTTGCCAAGGGGTTGAGGTTCCCCCTTCACCCTTTCATTACTGAGTACCTGGACATGGTAGGGCTTCCTCCGGCCTTGCTGACGCCGAACAGTTACTCTTTGATGGTGGGGTTTCTGCTCCGGTGTGAGGAGTTGGGCTACCGGCCGACGACGACACTATTCATGAATTTGTACCAGATAGGCCGAGGAAGTCACAAGAACTGTGCGGCCTATGCTACTCTTCAGCAGCTGCCGAAGAAGAGGAGCTTCACGGATTTGCCTACGTCCATTCATGGGTGGAAGAGCAAGTTCGTGTTTGTGTCCATTGGTGAGAGTGGCACCGAGTTTCCCTCCCTCGGCCACACCGGGAGGTTTAACCTGCATGACCCGCCGAAGAGCTCTATTTTGGACGCTCAGGTGGAGGCTTTCTTGGAGGGGGGGCCGAGGAGCGTGAAGGATTACATCACTGAGTACAAAATGGCCGCCCTCGGCTTCGTGAGGTACTATGTCTATGGTGACAAGGAGGATGACCTCCAACTCTGGCTGTGGATGCCCACCACCTTTGAGGAGGCAGACGGCCCGGACTTGGGCATTCCTGCTGAGGCCGATGGTAATTCTTTCTTCGGCTTTCTGTCTTTATGTTTTGTCCTTTGCCTTACTAATCTGTTTGTGTTTTTTCCTTTGTAGATTTTGTCATGGACCGTCGATCCATGATGGCTATTGCCAAGGCCAAAGCGGCCGAGGAGATTGCTGCTAAGGCGGCCGAGGCGGCCAGACGTGCCGCGGCCGGTGGGAGCGGGGCTACTACTGCTGATGCGGCCCCAAAGCCTGCCCCATCAAAGAAAAAGAGACCGGCCGCTGACGGCCAGAAGAAGTTGACTGAGGCCGGCGTGAGTGTCTCTAAGAAGACGAAGAGGGCTCCTTCCCCTTCTCCGGCTAGTGAGGCCGGTACTCTTACTGTCCCCAGCGTGGGCGATGGTGGTCCTGTCGTGGACCTTACTGTTGTTGACGATGCCGCCCCAGCGCTTCCTCTCGTCTAGGAACCACGGACGCAGAGGGCCGGCAAGGAGATTGCTGGTGCCACCTATCAGAAGGTGATAGAGTACCCCGTCGGCGGGGGCGTGTTTAATGATCTCGTCCCCGGCCACGTCGTCCTGGCCAAGGCCATGCCGGCCAAAGATCGGGCTCACTTGAAGAAGCTCGAGGACCCGAAGATTTATGAGGGCGGCATGGACCTCCTCGTCCAAGTAAGTGACTGTCCTTATATTTTTGTCTCTCTTCGTCTGTGTAGAGTTTTTTTTTGCTTGACCTTTGTTTTCCTTCTGCAGAGTGCCTTCATGCTTATGGAAAGCCATAAGAGGCAGTACTGGGAGATAGCTCGTCTGCAAGCGCTGGAGCAGAAGGCTACCTCGGCCGACGAGGCGGTAGCTTGCCTTGACCGGCTCCGGGAGGATGCCAAGGCGCTGCAGGCCAAAGCTGATGAAGCCGCCGCGGACAGGGACGATGCCCTGGTCAAGCTCGAGGAGAGCAAAAGGGAGCTCGAGGAGTCCCGAAGGGCGCTCGAGGCCGAGAGGCGCAGGAGCGAGGAGGCCGCCAAGGCGAAGGCTGAGGACGAGGCCGCCGTCGTGAAGGCTGCCGATGAGGCCGTCGAGAAGTTCCTGGCCGAGGGGTGGAAGGCCGATGAGAGGCTCCCCTGGTGCTACGAAGTGGTGGCCGCCAGGCTGGAGAATTGGGGGATGAACTCCCCTGCCAGCCGGGAGTATTTCAGCCGGGAGATGTCCGTTTATTACAACCTGGGCCAGGAGCGGATGCAAAGGCTCCTGTGTCGGCGGCTATCCCGGGCGTTGAAGGCCATGAATTACACGTCTGGATGGGCTAGACGGAACCTGAAGCTGCCAAAGCTGATGAAGGATCCCGAAGAGCAGGCCAAGCTTCCGCTGTCGGAGCGGGAGTCCCCCATAGAAAGCTCCGGCCTCAGCGAGCCGGACTACACTGAATTCGACTTCTTAGACGATGCCACCAGCGCCGCTGCCGGCCAAGAAGCTGAGGCCGATGAGGCCGACGAGGAGGGAGCCGACGAGGTTGAAGAGCCAGCCGCGGATGAAGGTGCCCCGGAGGCTTGATCGGCTATTCCCTACTGTAATTAGCTTTTCATTTGTTGCCAAATTATGTAACGGCCGAAGTGCCCCCCCTTGTAATGAATTGATTAAATGAAAGAATTTTTGCCATCCTTCTCGGCTTTGAATCCATTGTATGCTTGTTTGCCTTGTCATTTCAATTCGGTAAATTGTCAGTGTCAAGTCATAACTTGGGTCACCCGCGAGTGTCCGCTACGTCCGTAAGGGTGGCCTTCCTGTCCAGTAGTCTGGTCGGCCTATGCCTCTTTGCTTTACTGTCATAACACTTAGGATTTTGTTTCAAAAATTTCCCAAGTGTTTTTGGGTCCATGTAGCTCCTGTCTTTACGGCCTAGTGGCTTGATCGGCTTGGACGTAGTTTCATAACACTTAGGAATTTTTCAAAAATTTTCTAAGTGTTTTGGGATCCACTTAGGTGCTTTCCTTTCGGCCTGGTGGCCTGGTCGGCTTGACCGGTGTTCCTTTGCTATCATAACACTTAGGATTTTTTCACAAAATTTCCTAAGTGTTTTTGATTCCTTTTAGGTGCTTCCCTTTTTAGCCTTGACCGCAGTGTCCATTCCGTCCAGGCGTTGGCGTCCTTATCGTCCTGGCCTTGGATTCATCCCAGGTGTTTTAGCCAGGGCCGTTGTCGGCTTGTATCCCTGTGTTCTGGCCGATGAGGGCACCTTCACCATAGTCTTGTGGACTTTGAATTTTTCACAAGTACACATGTAGAGGTGTAGGTGGCTAACGGCTTTGTAGTATACTGGTACCCGCTTCGGCTAGAATTCCTTCATTTGAGTACTTAGATAATTTCCTGAGTATAAATGTTAGGCATTTACGTCTTTGCGGTGCCCTTGCCGGCCAAGGTCTGGCTTGTGGCCGATGAGGGTGCTGGATAAGGAATAGCTTGTCCAAGGAGATGGTCCTGCCTTCGTCGGCTAGTCATGGTTCCAGTGCCTGCGTCGGCTATCCGAGGTGCGGTGGCAAGTAGAGGTTGTATCTTGATTACTTGATCCTTTCGCGGGTGTGATAAGTGCCCGCTTCATCCCGGTCATCCTCCGGTTTGCGATGCTTTGTTTCATACCAAGCGTTGGTGCCTCAAAGGACTATGGCCGTTGAAGGTCACCTCTCGCGTGTCACCCAACCGATGTGGTTAGGGTTTCATAGGCGTGTGTATCGGCCTTGATTGTTCCCTCGTGGTGTGTGGACGTGTCGTCCATGCTGCCTGTCAGTGGTACTAAACTTGTGTTCAACTGATATGTACTTGGCCTAGTTGGGTCTGAGTTGTGGGGATTTTATTTTTTCATTGCTCGAGGCCGGCTAGTATGCGCGGCCGTCGGCTTCCCTCTTTTTCCCTTGTATGTCTTTTTTTTTTCGTTTCGGGGGTATCCTTCTTTCAGGCTTCGGCCGAAGGGTGTGCTCGTCCTTCGGCCGGTTCGGACTTCGTTTATAACGTCCGTGATCTCAGGGCGGGTCCCGTCGCCTATTTATGACGCGGGCTAGACTTTTGGTCGGTTTCCAACGGCTGTCGTTGCCCAACCCTGAGTTTTGGGATTTTGTCACCTCGGCCATGATTTCAGGCCTGTCGTCCTGCGATCTGGCGCGTGGACGACGCGGTGAGCTTCCCGTTTCAAGACGTGGGCCGTTTGCGGGCCCCTCGTCCTGGGGACATCGTCGGCCATACCTGAGCGTTTCATTTCTAGGCTTACGGGGCCAGGACGATGTGCTCTCTCAGCTAGGCCTGAGCCCTTCGCTGATACAAAATACAATGGAGTGCCTGAGCTTGTCGCTCGTAGGCTGCAAATGCAGGGGGCCATGTCGGCCAGACCTGAGCCTTTCGCTCTAAGGTGGTCGACGAGGGCACCTGCTAATGTTTTACTTTGAATTTCCAGAGAAAAAATCAGAACATGATTTTATTCATAACTGGCTCGAGGCCGAGGGTGGCGTTCAATCAGTAACCCGTTAAGGGGTGAGGGCTTCGCCGTCTACACCTCCTTCGGATTACTGATAAAACTTCACCAGATGGTGTACATTCCATGTTCGTGGTACATTGGACCCATTCGGGCGTTTAAGCTTGTAGGTGCCGGGTTTGACCACGGCACTGACGATGTAGGGCCCCTCGTACTTCAATGCTAGCTTGCCACCCTCTGTCGGCTGGCTTGCTTCCCTTCGGCGTAGGACGTAGTCCCCCACCTGAAATTCCCGAGAACGTACCTTGGCGTCATAGTATGATTTTACTTGACGCCGGTAGTTCTCTGCTCGGACGTAAGCTTGTTCACGCCTCTCATCAACCAGGTGTAGGTCAATCTTCATGTTTTCTTCGTTGGTGTCGGGCTCATATTGTTCCACCCGTCGGCTGGGGATGGCAACTTCCGTCGGCGCCTTTGCTTCAAAGCCGTAGCATAGGGCGAAAGGCGTTTCACCTGTCGCCCTCCTCGGCGTGGTCCTGTAGCACCACAGGATGCTGGGGAGCTCGTCGACCCAACTACCTCCTGCGGCCTGGAGTTTCTTCTTCAGCCCCTCCATGATTGTTCTGTTGGCGTTCTCGACCTGCCCGTTGCCCTGAGGGTAGGCAACGGAGGAGAAACGATGCTTTACCTCAAACTCCCGGAGGAGCTCTTGGAAAGGGGCTGCCTCGAACTGGGTGCCGTTGTCTGATATGATCTCCTGGGGGACGCCAAAGCGTGTGATGATGTTCTTGTAAACGAATTTTTGGCATCTGGCCCCCGTGATGCTGGCCAAGGGTTCCGCCTCAACCCACTTGGTGAAGTAGTCGACGGCGACGATGATGTAGCGGTTATTCCCGGCGGCTCTGGGCAGGGGGCCGACCAGGTCTATCCCCCATCTGGAGAATGGAATTGCGGTGCTGACAGGGGCATAATTGACAGCTGGCCGACCATGGGCCTTCTGGAGTACCTGGCATGTGGTGCACTTCCTGGCCAGGTCAGCGCAGTCGCGTGCCATCGTCGGCCTGAAGAAACCTCGGACGACGAGACGTCGGGACATGCTGAAAGGGCCCTGGTGTGAGGAGCAGACGCCGCAATGAACTTCTTCCATGGCTGTGTCGGCCTCGTCCTGGTGCAGGCATCGGAGGAGAGTGCCATTATAGGACCGTTTGTAGAGTTTGCCATCTTCGATGGTGTAGCTTGGGGCCCTGAGTTTGGCGAGTTTGGCCCTCTCCTCGTCCGGGGGCAACTCCCCCGTTGTGATGAAGGTGGCGATGTCGGAGATCCAGTCCTCTGGTCGCTGTTGGACGCACAAGACGGGGCTGGCATGGATGCTGGACATGCTCAACTCCTCGATCTTGGCCAACTGGGAGATGTGCTCCGGGGTGTCCGAGCTGAGCTTGGAGAGGATGTCGGCTTCGGCGTTCTCGGCCCTTGGGATCTGAGTGATCTCGTGGGTTTCAAACGCTTTCAGCAATTCCTCCGCCGCTTGTTTGTACTGCTTCATCCGGCCTTCCTTTGCTTCGTACGATCCCTCCACCTGGCCCACTACCAGTTTGGAGTCGCACTTGATTCTGAGGTGCTTGGCCTTGAGGCCGACGGCGAGTCTGACCGCTGAGGAGGGCCTCATACTCGGCTTCGTTGTTGGATACCCTGAAGTTGAAGCGGATGGCATAGTAGGCTCTGAATCCTTCAGGGGATATGAGGACGCCGCCGCCGCCGCATGATTTCGCGGTCGACGAGCCGTCAGTGAATAGGGTCCACGTGTCGTCCGGCTCCGGCCCGGGGTTGGCGACAGCCGTCTCCCTTGCTGTGCATTCGATGACGAAGTCGGCCAAGGCTTGCCCTTTGATAGATGGCCTTGGCTTGATCTCAATCTGAAACTGGCTGAGGAAGATCGCCCATTTCACCATCCTCGAGGAGCTAGTGGGGCTCCTCATGAGCGCGCCGAGAGGCTGCTGGGTCAGCACATGGACGGTGTGGGCTTGGAAATAGTGCCCCAGCTTCTTCACGGTGTGGACGATGGCCAGCACCGTCTTCTCAATGGGGGAGTACCTGAGCTCGGCCTCCCTAAGTGTCTTGCTGATGTAGAAGATGGCCTTCTGCACCCCTTCGTCCTCACGGATGAGCACGGAGCTGATGGCCGACGTGCTCACCCCTAAGTACAGGAAGAGGGTTTCGCCGGCTTTGGGCTTGGAGAGTACGGGTGGGGACGACAGGTACCTTTTCAATTCGTCGAATGCTTCCTGGCACTCCGTCGTCCACTTGAAGCTGTTTGCCTTGCGCATGATCTGGAAGAAGGGGAGTGCCCTCTCAGCTGACCTGGAGAGGAACCGGGTTTAAGGCCGCCGGGCGCCCCGTCAGTCGCTGTACCTCCTTGACGTTGTGGGGCGGCTCCATGTTGACGATAGCCTGCGTCTTCTCCGGGTTTATCTCGATGCCTCTCCGGCTGACCATGTAGCCAATGAATTTGCCGCCCTGGACGCCGAAGGCGCACTTCTTGGGGTTAAGGCGGAGCCTGAACTCCTTCATGATTTCAAAGATTTCCCGGAGGTCGTCGGCGTGGGAGGTGGCCTGCCCGCTCTTGACGATCATGTCGTCGACGTACGCCTCCATCGTCCGGCCAAGGACTGCTCTGAAGATTTTGGCCACCATCCTAGTATAGGTGGCGCCGGAGTTTTTGAGTCCGAAGGCCATGACGAGGTAGCAAAATATTTCCTCTGGGGTCATGAATGTCGTCTTCTCAGCGTCATCTTCGTGCATGGAGATCTGGTGGTACCCTCTGAAAGCGTCGAGGAACGACATCAACTCGCACCCCGCCGTCTCGTCCACCAACTGATCAATGTTGGGGAGAGGGAACGGGTCCATGGGGCACGCCTTGTTCAGGTCAGTGTAGTCAACACACATTCTGAACGTCGGTGGTTTCTGTGCGAGGACGACGTTGGCCAACCATGTTGGGTACTTCACCTCTTTGATATGTTTGATCGATAGGAGCATGGCGACCTCCCCTTTGACGAAGTCCCGCCTGTCAGCGGACAAGTAGCGCCGCTTCTGTTTGTCGGGCGTGGAGGCCGGATCGACGGTCAGCCGGTGAGTGATCACCTGGCGGCTGATGTCGGGCATATCGTCCGGGCCCCACGCGAAGACAACGGCGTATGACCGTAGGACGAGGAGGATGGCGTCTCGTTGGTCCTGGGGGAGTTGCTTTCCGACCCTGAGAACCCGCTCCGGCCGAGAGGTATCCAGAGGGATTTCCTCGACCTCCTCGGCCGGCTCCGCATGTGGCCTCTCCTCGTCCATGGCGACGGCGGCCGTGATGGTGTCTATCCGCTGTCCTTCCCTTTCGGCCGGCCTCGTCAGCTTGAGGTAGCAAGCTCTGGCTATCCTCTGATTTCCTCTGGCGTAGCCGATGCCGTCATTGGTGGGGAACTTCAAGCATAGGTGCTTCATGGAGATGATGGCCTCCAAGTCCTCCAGCGCTGGCCGGCCCAAGATAAGGTTGTGGGCGCACTGGAGGTTGACCACCATGAACTCCATGTCAATTTTGGCATGGTGGGGGCCGTCACCGACTTCCACGGGGAGGACTATCGTGCCCTCGGCGTCGATAGAGTCCCCGGTGAAGCCGGATAACGGGGTCTTGATCGGCTTCAGCAGAGCTCTGTCCAGCTTCAGCTGCTTGAAGGTGTCTAGGTACATCACGTTGACGGAGCTCCCCGTATCGATGTAAGTACGGTGGATGATGGAGTCACCGATCTCACATCGGATGACGAGGGCGTCCCTGTGTGACTCCGTACCCGGAGGCAGATCCTTGTCGGTGAAGGTGATCGCCTCCGTTCGCTGCTTCTTCGGCTGGGGGGGAACGTGGGACACCTCTCCAATGTAAAGGGATCGGGCCCATTTCTTCCTCTGAGTGGCGGAGTCCCCCCCAGTGTTCCCACCTACGATGAGGTGGATGTGATTCTTCTTCGGCGGTGGCTCTTCGAAGTCCTCGTCGTCACTGAGTCTGCCAATCTCCCGCTTCTTCGCAGAGGGTTCGCCCCTACGTTCGCCGGTGTTTACCCAAGTGTTTTTACGTGGGCCACCTTTGACAAACTGGGAGAGTTCCCCCTGGCGAATAAGACGCTCGATGGCCATCTTCAATGTGATGCAATCGTCGGTGTTGTGCGACGAGTTCTTGTGGAACCGGCAGTACGTGCCGCCCTGCTGGATGGCCAGGATCTCCTCGGCCGGCCGAGGAGCCTGCTCGATGAGGCCGTGCTTCTCGGCATAATCGAGGATGGTGCCGACCGGGTGGGTGAGGGCTACCCCCGGCCGTTCCAGCCTTGGCCGCCAGTGGCGGTCTTTCTTACTTTGTCCACCAGGGCCGTGGCGGCCCTGGGCACCCTGGCCGGCCGGGGACGGACCCGAGGCCGGCGAAGGATTTGTCTTCTTGGGGGGATGGCCCCCCTCTCTCTTGTGATTGTGGAGCTCGTCGGCGTCGGCATACAAGCCTCCGCGTTGGAGCGCCTTGGCGTACGACCTCGGGGGGTCAGTGATGAGGCTCCTGGCATACGGGGAGCTGCGGAGGGCTCCCTGGTACAAGGCGAGGAGGGTGCGCTCATCGGCCCCCTCGACCTCCTCGGTCTCCCTCGTCCACCGGTCGATGAATGACCGGAGGGACTCCTCGTGCTGCTGTTTGACGGAGAGGAGGTGGGTGAAATACTTCTTGGCGCGCTTCCTCCCGGCAAAGTGAGTGAGGAAGCGCTGGGCGAGATCTTGCCATGAGTCAATGCTTCCCTCTGGCAGCCCGTTGAACCACTCGTACGCTGGCCCCTCGAGAGTAGAGAGGAACCAACGGCAGAGGTATTCGTCGGACGCGTTCACCATCAGCATGTTGTTTTGATAGCGGCTGAAGTGCTCCTGGGGGTCTGATCGGACATCGTAGGACTTGATGGCGTTCCCCCTGTACTTCTCAGGGATGGGGGCCGAGAGGACCCTGTTGGTGAAAGGGGTTCTAGTCCTGACCTGGATGATGGGGTCACCTCGCCCTTCGGCCAGCTCCCTCTCCAGGGCGCTGACTTTGTTCATGAGCGCGTTGAGGCCGGGGTCGTTGGAGGCGCCGGCCGTAGGGATGTTGGCCGACTGCTTGGCCTCCATCTGAGCCAACCTCCTTTCCAGCTGGGCAATGACCTCGTCCCGGGGGTCTCTGTCGGCCGCGGCGACACCCGGCTGGTTCCTCAGGCGCTCGTCGTGAGCCGCGTTGATCTGGTGACGCACGTCATCCTCGTGCAACTTCCCCTTGCCCTTGTCCGGGCGGGGCTGGTCCGCTGTCCGGGACACAGACCCCAAACTCTCCCTTGGCGAGCCAGGACGTCGATCACCAATCCGTCCCGCCATCCTCTCCGAAACCGGACGACGGCGCGTGTCACCCAGCCTATTGAAGGCAGAGGCTTTTCCACGCGCTGGGGTCTGCCCGGGCCGAAGAGGGGAAGCAGGGTGGGAGTGGGACGATGCCGTGTCCTGGGCCACAACCCCCTCATTGTTGCCTATCTGGACGGCCAACGGTTGGGGATGAGGAGGTGGAGTGACGTTTCCCCCGGTCCTTGGCAAGAGTGCGCTGAGGACGGTGGGATTCTGAGCCAAGCTGGCGATGATAGCCGATAGTGCGGCCTGGACCTGAGGATCTACGGACGGAGAGGCCGCGGCCATAGGCTGGGCCGGGGCGTGGTCCGCTTTCTCAGCTCGTTTCTTTTCCAGGCCGAGGCGGGCGTCGGGGGCTCCGCCGTTGAGTTGGTTGCGGAGGTCCGTCGTGAGGTTGAAGGCCTCCTGGAAGAGGTCCCCTCCGCCGACCTGGTCGGCCGTGGCGTCCTCATCGTGCTCCCTGGGCTCTTGGTCCTCAGGGATGACTTTGCTGATGAGGTTGCGGTTTGACTTAGTTCTCCCCATGATCAGTGGTTAGCCGTGCTTGGTAGCGATGAAGGGTGCTAACTTGATTGTTCTATCTCTCAACGAGAGCACCAAATGATAGAGTATATCTAGAGAGAAGTGAGAGCTAGAGAGAGAAGTGCAATAATATGCTTCAATAGAATGAATTTGTAACCCCTATAACTACTCCCAAGGGGAGTATTTATAGAGAAAATTAGGGTTGGGCTCCCAAGCCTTTGGCTTGGGAGGCCCATTTACAACTGGACCGCTACTGGGCCGAATACAAAGCCTCTAATGGGCTGTACAAATGAGTAAGTATAGAATCCGATTCTGGGAGGTCTTCGTGGCCGACGAGGGCGTGGCCGACGAGGGCACGGCCGACGAGGGCACGGCCGACGAGGGCACCCGGGTTCCTTGGGCTCAGGACCGTAATCCGAGTTGGCCCCTTTTCGGCCGACGAGGGCGTCTCGACCGACGAGGGCGCCACTCTGCTGTCTTGTGCTCTATTCTTCCGAGTATGTGGGTCCTGAGGCCCAGACCCATATACTCCATCAGGGTATATTTTATAATTTTATAAAATAGTCTACATCGGTTGTCAATGGACCCGATGTGAAAAAGAAAAACGAGGTACTTTTTAGAATTAATGAAAATGATAATAACTACATATCAACGATTATTCCATATGGGTTATAGCTTATAACTCGATGTGGATTAATTTGGATTTTAAAAGATCTGTAGAAGTCACCTCCACAGAGTATTTTGTTTGAACCCTAGGAAAGTATAGATGGACAACCGCCATCCACAGTGAGCGAGCAGAGCAGGTGTCCTCCAGCATACCATCCATCGATCGACAGACGCCTCTGTCGAACGACTGCTCCGACTCTGGCGTTCACTGGAGCGAGCAGATCAGGTCAAACCTGTGGCAGCCCACGTATTATAAACACCTCGTATGCTGACATACGAATTGAATACACTCTCTCTGTGAAAAACCGCTGCTACTGGAAGAAGAAAACACTCGGAGAAGAAGACGCAGAGCCGACCGCGTATTTCTCCTCCGCCATTAATGGTTCGTCCTCACCTTCGAACTCGTTTCCATATCAATAGCTAATGGGTATCTCCATCTCCAACCACATCTCTTCTACTCTATCTAGGTAACAATACATATTCCAGTACACACTAAATATGTAATTATTGTTTATATATATTTGGATTTTGGTTGCTGGTTTATCTTGCTCTATTTAATTGCTTCAGAATCGATTTCTATTTGAGATACAGTATAAAGAGATTATCTAAAAAAAAATCAGTTTGTAATGCTTAACACGTGTTTGAAAAAATTCCTCAATGATATATGCTAATTGAAAAAAATTCAGTTTGTAATGCTTACACTATTTATCTATAACTTTAAATATAGTTAAATACTTTCCAACGATTTTTGCATATTATTCTAGAGAATGTAATGATGTATATTACTCTTTACAGAATTTATTCACATTCCAAGTTGCTATTGCAGTTAAGATAAAATCAATTTGTTAATTAGTTTGTATTAACAGTTTCTTTTCATGAGCTTTCTTCACCAATAGGCAGTATGAAAATAGTTCATATCTTTCCTATAGTCATTGAAACTATGATTAAAAAAAGGAAAATTTATATTTTTAGTATTAAAATTTAGTTAAATTTAATCCTCCTCGGACTCAATGATATCATTTTAATAATATATCTTTATAATTAATTGTCTGGCCGTAAACCACACAACTTTTGAACTCCTAAATCCTAACGTAACAGATACCCGGGTGCCCAAATGGCCAAATAAAAGCCTATTTATTAAAGTGCATATTGAATGGGGGGGAAATGATAATTTTTTTAAACACTACATATTTTTACAAAAAGAACATCTAGTCCTACTAGTATCGTAATTTTGCATTTTTATTGTCTAGTTTGAATATCATGCTATCAGCCACACAAGTCTTACCAAATAGAGTCAAAAGTTGTGAAGTAGTTCTTGTTTGAAAGACTTGAAATTGTTTTCTTGAAATGCAAAGTACATGAGACTGGTTAGCAATAATGTTTTAGTGATAACTTAACACTTGTGAATAAGCATATGGTTGTGAAACATATTAAATCCCACTGTAACCAAGTCTTGGTGGATGCCAAAGTCAATGCAATCCGTGAATTCTGGACTGCAGGCTCTTAAGTGTCAGGCTCAAGTTCTATCCAGAATGCTATTTGGTGTACTAATGATCCTGGTTGTTGCTTATTTGCTTTTCTAGCGTTATGCCTCCTCACATCATACCATGCATGTTACTTCCATACTGTTATTATTAGGGGCAGGCTGTGGCCTTGCAGGAAAGCTGTGTATCAACACATTAGGAGGCAGTGGGTATCATTGGCTAATCTACTAGGAGTCTCTATGCTTATTACATTTCTTTTCCAACTTATTTTTATCAATCTTATGTGTCTTCCTCAATGGGCATGTCACTACACCTTGGTTTTAAAAGGCACGAGGCGCCTTGAGGCGGTTTCTTTGATTTACCCGAGGCGCGAGGCGCTAGGCGGTGATGCGCGCGCATCACGGATCTCAACCACATTTCCCTCGTTAAATATATTTTTAGTACTTCTACATGAATCACTCTTCTCAAAAATACTTCAAACTATTGAACTATCTTAATAAACATCATAAGAGAAACAAAATATTAATTAAAGAGAATAAGACAAAAGCAAGAAATATATGTTTAAAGGCATAATTGCCAAAAGTCAAGTCACAAAACTCAATCTTAAAGCTTCAAAACATAATTAAACTTGCAAGCAATATTGTCAACAATATTCATCACTGTCATCATCCTTATTATCGAGAGTAGCAAGCTCAACATCGTCATTTCCTTCATCATCAGTTACTCCTAAGTCTTCCTCCCAAGTTTCTTCAACAATCCTCTTGCCTTTGTCATTGTTTGATGTGCTAGCTCCATCATTCCTAGCTGCTGATCTAGTGACGTAACTAGGCTCATATGCTCCTGCAGCTCTAGCAACTGCCCCCCATGTCAAAGTATCATCTTCAAACACAAAATCATCATCTTCGTCATCATTCTCCATTCTTCCGAGCAACCACTCATTACTTTCATCAATCTCTTCTAACAGAATGGGATCGGTGGTGTCTTTCCTCTCATACCGTCTTTTCAAAGCACAGTTATATTTCACAAAAACTAAGTCATTCAAACGACTTTGTGCCAATCGATTTCTCTTCTTAGTATGAAGCTGTCAAAATGAAATTATGTAAATATTTGAAATGTAGAAAGAATTTCCACATCGGTTATAACCGATGTGAAAAACCTATGCTCCGGGAAAAATTGAAGTTTTTCTACATCAGGCACTGAACGACCGATGTAGAAAGAATTTCCACATCGGTTAATTGACCGATGTGAAAAGTCTCTACTTTTCACATGGGCTGGAACCACATCGGCTGTTTGACCGATGTGAAAAACCTTTTTTGACCGATGTGAAAAGCCTTTTTTGTACTAGTGATAACTTATGTGAATTTTGACTCTGACATAAAGTGGTGAAAATGGAGATAGGAGAATTGATGAAAAATGTACTAATAGAAATTGAGAAATGAAAGAATGATATGAATATAAAAAAATGATAGATAACAGGAGAATGCAATATTACATTCAATTGAAGAATTAGATTTTACTCATGAATTATTTATTCCAAAATAAGCTAATGTTGAATATGAGGGACAACAACATAAATTATTAATTAAATAAAGCTATGATATTACGCTTAATATCCTGTTAAGAAAGGTATATTTATATCGCTCCATATGTTATAAATAAAATTACGAGATATTAACAACTTCATTAAAGGGTAGACTTTTAAACAGGATATCGTATATTTTGAAATACATTAAAATAACTTCTTTGAACAAAGTGAAATAAATTTAACTAGCCACTACGAATGAAATGGTATTACATGATTCGAAATAATTATGTTGATCCATTTCATATCATTCCCGATAAATAAAGTTTAATATACAAATGTTATGAAGTTGTATTCCCGATAAATAAAGTTTAATACACAAATGTTATAATGAAGTTGTATTACATATTCAATATGGACTAATATATAGATATTAAGGATTTTATATTGAACCTTGTTTATAAGCTAATACCGAATTGAGTTAGTTGATTTTGTTTATTATTATTAAATGAATTGAAAAGCTACATGAAATAAAATGTATTATTTTGATATTGATTAATCAAACGGATAAAATCAAATCTGGTTAAGTGTATATTTTTCAGTTTAGTATATTTGTGATTTCATATTTAATTGATTTACTATGTGATATTTAATACTGAAATTGTATCGAGAAAGAATGAACACCACTAAGCAAGATTTGCTTAGCGCGTTGGATTTTTGTCCTTCGTGTAGGTGCGTAGTCGGTACGAGGCAAAGGTCAAGGAGGAAAGCATTTGGGAGCAACTTGCAATCAGCATAGAGTCACACTTGCATTTAGTAATATCTCATGTTAGTTTGCATAATTAATATGTAATCAACATGCTAGTACTTCCTCAGTCCCAAATTGTAAGATACATTTACTATTCATTTGGTCAATATAAATCATTCTTAATCTTTTACTTTAGGGAAAATGGAAACTACTAATCCAACCTTTTAGCGGTCTTTTTACAATAGTCCACCCTTTTGATTATTCATGAATAATACAACCTTTGAACCCCATCTTCATTTAATGGTCCCTGGCCGATTTATGACCTGTTATTCCAAGTTATTTTCTTATCTTTGCAAAACATTATGTGATCATAAGGTGGGAATTATGGTATTATGTTTTACAAAGATAAGAAAAAAACTTAGAATAGCATGTCATAAAGCGGTCGGGGACCAATGAATGAAGATGGGGTGCAAAGGTTGGATTATTCATGAATAATCTAAAGGTGAAACTATTGTAAGAAGACCGCTAAAAGGTTGGATTATTAGTTTCCATTTTCCCTTTACTTTATATATCAAAAGTTTATGAAATTTGAATTATTTTTTGTAGGTTTTGTAGCGGTTTTAATGTAGTTTCTGAATACGTAAATTTTATTTTCTAAAACTAATTTGAGTGTTGACAGGGATCAATTTGCTTTCTCGCCGGTCAAACATTGTAAACCGTAAAGTATCTTACAAATTGGGACGGGGGGAGTGATGGATTATAGGGGTATCCAAACTATAATAATTAATGGAGAGATTTGAGCTATGAAAGTGAAGAAGGTGATAGATAGTAGAAATGTGTGTGAATATTGGTTCTAAATGTTAGGAATTGTGCTCTAGGGTTTACAAGTGACTCCATAAGGAGTATAACTAGAGAAATAATGGGTCGGGCCGCTAATATGGGCCCGATAGGTCCAATTACACAAAAGACTAATCTAGTACATACAGATGATATTAGGAGTGGACTCGGGCCGGGCCAACCGACCCGGAACCGGACCGGCCCACTACTGTGCGGGCCCGGACCGGCCCGGTTTGGCGGTTAGGTCACGGTTTGGGCCACCCGGCCCGGTCATCAAGCGGTTCGGTCCCGGGCTCATATTTTGGTGAACCGGCCCGGCCCGGCCGGGCCCGGGCCCGGTCCGGGCCTCAACGGTCACTTTTTAATTTTTTTTTTTAAAATAATAGAAGGCTCCACTAGCCATTGGGAGACCTCCCAAACGGCTCTATAGCCGTTGGGAGCATAGGAGGCGGGGTCTGGGGGGTTAGGGGGGTGGGGTGGGGTGGGGTGCGGTATACAAAAAAAAACTATTTATACTCCTATTTTCTATACATTTTTTACACCTCTTCTTCTACAACTCTTCCTACTCTCTAAATTTTCTATTCTCTCTATCTCTCATATTCAATCATTTTCATTCTTCATCTTCTCCAAATTCTTTCTACATATATATAATTTATATAATTATGATATCTACTTATATACTTCCTCCGTTCTTTAATTCTTGCAACGTTTTGACTTTTGCACTATTCACAGACCTTACTTTGACCACGGTTTTCTACTAATATACATAATCAAATTATTTCGTATAAAATGTTATTGAATTCCTATCAATGTGAATTTCCAAAATATCAACTTTTTATAATGTTTACTAATACATAATTAAATATACTTACAGTCAAAGTTGTGTGTTGGCAAACGCGAAAGTCAAAGTGTTGCAAGAATTAAAGAACGGAGGATAGTATTAATTATCTACTTAAAAATATATACTTATACACATTCATATTATAATTCTTTACGCATTATATTATATATACTATATATAGTTATACATTATATTATATATTACTTATAATATATTTACACATTATATATTTATATATACTATATATATATATAAATTACTTAATTTATATATACACTTCTCGTTTATCTATTAAATTACTTAATTGTTTCATTTGTCATATTAATATTAGTTAAAGTAGTTAATTGTTTCATATGTCATATTAATATTAGTTAAAGTAGTTAATTGTTTCATTTGTCATATTAATATTAGTTAAAGTAGTTAATTGTTTCATTTGTCATATTAATATTAGTTAAAGTAGTTAAAGTTAATTGTTTCATTTGTCATATTAATATTAGTGATGGGGTTATGGGACTAGGTCCAGAGCCTAATCGGCCCAGGCCCCGGACTTGGACCAGCAGGCCCAAGCCCAGTGATCCAGAGCTCATTCCGACCCAACCGTTAGGCCCATCAAAGAGTGAAAGCTCAGGGCGGCCTGCCGTCCAGCCCTGCAGGGAGCCTGCCTACCAGCCCAGTCAGCAGCCTGCCTTCCAGCCTACCCGGGAGCCTGCCTTCCAGCCTACCCGGGAGCCTGCCTTCCAGCCCAGCAGAGAGCCTGTCTTCCAGCCTAGTGGGGAGCCTGCCTTCCAGCCCAGTGGGGAGCCTGCCTTCCAGCCTAGCCAGGAGCCTACCGACCACCAGCCCGCTGGGAGCCTGCGATCCAGCCCAACTGGGAGCCCGCGGTCCAGCCCAGGTGGGAGCCTGCCTCCAGCCCATCGGGGAGCCTGCCTTCCAGCCTACCCGGGAGCCTGCCTTCCAGCCTACCCGGGAGCCTGCCTCCAGCCCGGTGAGAAGCCTTCCTCCAGCCTAGCGGGAAGCCCACCGTCCAGTCCAGCAGGAGGGAGCTCAAGCGTCCAGCCTGCCAGCCAGGCTGACCTGCCAGCCAGGAAGAGTAACGGCCAACAATCAATGCGCTACTTAATTATGTGTTTAATTCCGTATTAATGTTGTAATTAATTTAGTCATTATTAGGTTCGGCAGTTACCATTTGTAATCGCCTATAAAAGGCAATTCGAATTTCAAATACAGATATGCTATTTCTGGCTAACTTTCCATATTCGTACTTTCCTAATTCTTGCTCGAGTGTCGTACGTAGCTTTCCTAAAGCCTACGAGCGTCCTATTTTGGACCAACATTGGTGCTTTCATTGAGAGCCTCTATTGATCTCTCACATCACTTTAGAAGGAAAAAATTCAAGAAATTCATCCCAATCCAAGGTGCTACAGTCCCACTTCCTCCTGTTCTCTTCGTCAATCACAGATGGATGTCGTGCGCCGACGTCGCTGTTGGTCTCCCTCATCGCCATGCCTATTCATGAGATAGACCTTCAAATGTGCGCCCACCTAATTCCTGTGGAGCAAGAGTCTGCTCTGCGTTAAAGTGGATGGACCAAGATTACACTAAGACCAAATTTGATTCTCCTCAAGGATGATGGGCTGATTTTTCAGCAACGCATTCGGGCCCGTTTGGCTCTAAAGCTAAGTTTCCAAAAATCCTCTATATTTGATACAAAAAAAAAATCATAAATTCAAACATTTGAAAATATATTTTAAGTGGTTTAATTGCTTTTACTCTTGTTAAGCGTGTGTAATTTTAACATTGAAAAACGGGCTTATGAAATCTGATCACCCACGTACACCGGGCGAGCACACACACTCGTACACTGGCCGAGCACACACACTCGCGCCACCGGGTCACGTCATATGGGTGTGGCGATTAATAAGCTCCAATATAAATGTTAATACCGCACACTCTTGACTTCATACGAGTTCTTGCGTGCTCTTACCCTTTCCAAGTGCATCACACTCCGACCTCGAGGGACGAGTCACCCATTCAAAAGTTTTTACTTGCGGGTTCAAACTACTAACCTCGGGCGGCGAGTTAAACTCTTATTAGGGGCCTAGAGCCACGCTCTTCCGAGCAATTTTTTCACTTAAGTGATATTCACATTTCTCGAAAAGGTTGATATACTTTAGTTCTTTGGGGTTAGATTATCCATTCGAGTGAGGAGTCCGACTCACTTACTCGCGGATTCAATCTTTCTTTCGGAGAATGGGTTGAGGCCTAACTTGGGAACTTGATGTCATTCTTTTCAAATAGTGAGTCCGACTCACTTACACACCGAGCTGTGGTTCGACACCAGGCCAAATGCTCTATTCTACACTAGTCTGCTTTATGTGTAGGTTTAACTGGATGAAGTGGGGGACTGAGGGTCATACCGTCTTCAAGGAAGCAAATGACAAACCTGACGAGTCTGAGTCCGACGAGAAGAATAGTTCTAGCCGTCCTATTGGCAGATGGTGATCATTGCAATAAAAAAGGCTGAGGATCTCACCTCTTGCTTCATCTTGGGAGCGTCAGATGTACTCTTTTTCCCTTCATTAGGATTTTTTCCCATTGGGTTTTTTCCTAATGAAGGTTTTTAATGAGGCATCTCCCCAACATGGATAAGGGCGGGGATTTTCTAGTCTCGTAGAAGAGCAACTGACTTGGACTACTCCCTCTTAGCCGAGTCTACTACTCGACTAAGGGAGTGGAGGACTCGTGATGGAGTAATGGGACTAGGCCCAGAGCCTAATCAGCCCAACCCTGAACTTGGACCCATAGATCCAAGTTCATAACCTGGAGCCTGCCTGCCAGCCCGGCAAAGCTAGCAACAAAAACAACAAATACAAAGGTAACAAAAGTAGGGGCAAGGGCAAGGCGGACGTCCCGAGCGGACCGCTACAGCCCGTCAAGCAATTGACTCCACTTGCTCAGCCGGTCGGGGCCATCCTCGACTACGCGGAGGAGCAAGGTTTAGTCGACTTTCCTGAGGAGTGTGATGTGGTGACTGCCAAGCGCAACCACGACCAATATTGTCGATTCCATCGGAGAGCAGGGCATGATACAGATGATTGCGTCATTCTCCGGCGGCAAATTGAAGAACACATCCAGAAAGGGTACCTGGGCCAATTCGTTGGCAAACAAGGAGGCATCCCGCAGAAGAGGAGCCTGACGTGGCAGCGGTCCGACCAAGCTACCACGTCAAAGGAGACACCCCCTGCCAAGAAGCGGGAGCTCGGCGCCTTCTCCGAGGAAGACGATGCCGACCTAGGGAACGGCCCCCGGAAGTACCATCGATGTTCGTTCATATTCGGGGGACCCCAAGGAGGCGACACCTCTGGAGAGCGGAAGCAGTGGGCCCGAGCCCTATACGTCGGGGAGATAACCAGGGCTCCCGTCGACAAGAGGGTGAAGAGGGACCCCATCTTCTTCACCGACGCAGATTTGCCACCGATGCCTCCGCCGCACAGGGATGCCTTGGTCATCAAGGTCGAAATCAACAACACGATCGTCCACCGAGTCCTGGTGGACAATGGTAGCTCCGTTAACATCATGTACTATGACACCTTCCAAGGTCTCGGGCTGGACCGAAAAGACTTGATCCCGGTGAGAACCCCACTCTCAGGCTTCACCGGGGACTCCATTGAGTCGGAGGGCAGCATAGTCCTCCCTGTGATGGTGGGCTCCGAGCCCTGCGTATCCAAGTTAGACGTCGAGTTTATCGTCGTACGCCTAACTTGTGCGCATAAGATCATCATGGGAAGGCCGGCCCTGGAAGACCTCAGATGTGTGATATCCCAAGAGCACCTATGCATGAAGTTTCCCACTCCGAATGGCGTCGGAGTCGCCAGGGGAGATCAGCGAATGGCGAGGAGCTGCTATCTGAAAGCTTGCAAACAAATCGGTCAAAAAGACTTGAGGATCCACACTATCAACAGCAAAGCCATGAAGTATGAGGAGGGTCAGCTCCGCGCTGAACCCACCTCAGACGTGGAGGAGATCCAGATTGACCCTGAGAGGCCGGAGCGGAAGGTCAAGATCGGGACCGGGCTCCCGGTCGGCTTGAGGGAGAAGATTATCCAGGTACTTGTCCTTTTCAGTGTTGTCTTCGCGTGGGGACCGAAGGACATGCCTGGACTTGACCGAAGCATCGCTGTCCATCGGCTGGCGGTCAATCCAACGGCGAAGCCCATCCAGCAGAAAAGAAGACACCTCTCAACCGAGAGGAGGGAATTCGTGAAGAAGGAGGTCAACATGCTCCTGAGTATCAAGCATATCCGGGAGGTCTTGTACCCGGTTTGGCTGGCAAACGTGGTCCTGGCCCCGAAGCCGCCAACCTGGAGGATGTGTGTTGATTACACTGATCTCAACAAGGCATGTCTGATGGATCCATTCCCATTGCCTAACATCGACCAACTAGTCGATGGGACGGCCGGATGTGAGCTCCTTAGCTTCATGGACGCTTTTCGAGGATA
Source organism: Cuscuta europaea (assembly GCA_945859875.1). Taxonomy (NCBI): domain Eukaryota; kingdom Viridiplantae; phylum Streptophyta; class Magnoliopsida; order Solanales; family Convolvulaceae; genus Cuscuta; species Cuscuta europaea. Next base: position 3,959,902 of record CAMAPE010000079.1, on the reverse strand, counting down.
CCATCAGATTTTCATGCACGAAGAAGATGCGGAGAAGACCCCGTTCATCACCCCAGAGGGGATTTTTTGTTATCTTGTCATGGCCTTCGGGCTGAAGAACTCTGGGGCGACGTACACGAGGATGGTGGCCAAGGTATTCCGGAAGGTGCTCGGAAGGAAAATGGAGGCGTATGTTGACGACATGATCGTCAAGAGCACCCGGGCGTCCGATCATGCAGATGATTTGGCAGAGATCTTCGGGATCATGAAGGCAGTCCGTCTGCGCCTGAATCCGAAGAAATGTACCTTTGTCATCCAAGGTGGCAAGTTCCTGGGGTACATGGTCACACGGAGGGGGATTGAGCCAAATCCTGAGAAGGTAAGGGAAATACTTGACATGGAACCCCCGAGGTCAGTGAAAGAAGTCCAGATTCTCACCGGCCGGCTAGCAGCCCTCGGACACTTCATGTCCAAGTCCGCCGAGAAGTCCCTACCCTTCTTCCAGGTCCTAAAGAAACAAAATGGTTTCATCTGAAATGATGAGTGTCAGCGAGCCTTCGACGACCTGAAGAAGTACCTCCTCTCTGAGCCTTTACTCAGCAAGCCGGAGAGGGGGGAGACGTTAATCCTTTATCTTGGGGTTTCCCAAGGTGCAATCAATTCCGTGCTGGTTCGTGAGGAGGAAGGCGTTCAGCGTCCCGTCTACTATGTGAGCAAGACCCTCCAGAATGCTGAGCTCCGGTACACCCCGCTCGAGAAGACAATATATGCCGCCTACATCACCGCCAAGAAGTTGACACACTACTTCCAAGCGCACCCGATCAGAATCCTGTCGGACCAACCCCTAGGTGCCGCTCTGAGGGCGCCCGGCACAACCCGGGTAGTGAAGTGGTCGATGCTCCTCAACCAATACGAGGTTGACTTCCAGCCTCGGGCGTCCATCAAAGGCCAGGCTCTGGCTGATTTCATTGTGGAATGCACGGCCCGAGAAGTGGCAGATAGACAACAGGAGAGCAATGAACAATGGTGGACTCTAGCGACTGATGGGTCGGCAGGTGCCAAGGGATGCGGGGGCGGAATCGTCCTCATCTCACCCGAGGGATTCCGAGCCTACTATGCCTACCACTATCTTTTCAAAGTCTCAAACAATGAGGTGGAGTACGAGGCCCTACTATCTGGGCTACGATTGGCGGCCGCCATGGGAGCAGAGTGGATAACGGTGAAATGTGACTCCCGTCTGGTGGTTTCACAGGTCAAAGGTGAGTTCGAAGCGAAGGAAGAAAGAATGATGAAGTATCGAGATGTTGTTCGGGAGTTGCTCGGGTTGTTCAAACAAGCAGAGTTGATCTGCATCCTGAGAAATCAAAACAAGCAGAGTTGATCGCCATGGGAGTACCTGGGCTCTGATACCAAATTTGTAACGCCCCTCTCAGGGTTAAAAGAAACGTTACATAAACTTACTACTTAAAAAAAACTGCAATATAACGGCCGTTTGTTTAGGAACAAACCCTGATAAAATATCAAATATAACATAAATATAGCTCCAAATAAAAACTCAATAAAATCTAGTTATCACCATCAACTGTGATAACCACCTGGATCCAGGAATTTACTAAAACTTCAAAATCTCAATTAAAATAAAGTAATAATAATCACTTTATTATAACATCTGAAATACTTAAAGAAAATAATAACTAGTAGAAGCCACCAAGGTCGTTCCCGTTAACTCATTTCGGCACGCGTTCCACTCCCTCATCATCTTCCTAGGCCTTGGCCTTACCTTTAGTATCTGTACATGCGAAGAAAGAAAACTGATAAGCTTTACGTTTAGTAAGTCACTATGGATCCACAAAAATATTTGAGAAGTCTATGCTAATTTATCAATAGATAAATTTAGGCTATAAGCATGCACTAAACAAACAACTAACAAGTAGCTTCTCAAATAAATTCTGAGAGAGATCCCAAAAGAAATATTTTCTAAAATAATTTCTCCAAACTGCTAGAGAGATCTCAAAATTTCTTTCTCAAAACATCTCTGTAAAACTTTCTGAAAGAGATCTCAAAAATAACTTTCTGTAAAACTCTTTGTGGCTAATTTTAACTGTGGGCCCGTGATATGTACTCAAAGGCGCCAATCCGACAGCTCAGGGGAGCGACCCACTAAACATATCGGACTCTCTGAAACTGATAAACTGATAATCTGAGGGAACTTGTTCCCGAGTACATATCACCTGATCTTTCACTTTAAATATTAGTTCTTTTTATAGTGACGTTTGGGTTAAAAACATCATTAAAATCTTGAAATAAAGTACTGACACAATCTTGACTATGCTAGATAATAAACATAACTTAATACAACAATTACAATAACTCATCAAATAATTCACCAAGCTCACATAATAGCAAATAGTCTAAAATCATCTACTAAAAATCAACCAGACTTCTTTCTTTCATTTGGTTGAACAAACATGTACAGGTGGTAGTGAACTTACTTGTTAACAGATGAACTCAAATTACTCAAACAAGTGTGGCACACCTTGATAACGTCTTCCGGTAAGCTCCCTCTTATAAATCTTTAAATCACACGTAATAACCTAATTAGAACTTCCTATCATTTCAGAAAATTCCAAAAGTGGCTAATACTTTTCCAATGAAAGTTTCCTTAAACAAAATGATTTTTTTTAAAAAAAAAAAATCTGAAACCATAAAGGTTTGAAAGAATACTGGTTCTGATATTTATTCATGAAATCTACTTCGACTTAAACTAGCTCTAAATGTATTTATTTATTTTATTTTATTTTATTTTTGATTAAACGTAAATTAATTTTCTGAATTAGGAAAACAATGAAGAGAATGAAATCGACTTTTGCTCCATTAGTCATTTAGTCTGCTATCGATAATTTCAATTACGTTGGTATGAAAATGCACTTTAATGAGAAGGGTAAAATCATTTTTCACTATATAAATTCTAGCGCAGGGAAAATTAAACTCTCAACATAACTTCAAAATCAGACCTTAACAAAAATATGACCCTTACACATGGTAGAAAATTGAGTAACTAAATTATCCAGATTTGTTTTTAAACAAAGCATCAAGCAATTTACGAAAAAGTGTAGCCTAATACTTCTCTCCTGTAAAACCGATGGCTTGGGATAAAATTTAAAACCATTGTGATCAATCTGACAAGAACTCCTCAACTAGAAGTTTAATGTAAGAAAAACTTGGGTTAAATTTCAAATCTCTCCCTAATCCTAGGCAACTAATACGTAGTGAAGTTCTAACAATTCAAAATCTTTTTAGGAAGAATCAAAATTAGAGGCGTGAACAATTTAGACTTACCAGTTTTAAGATGAAAGCAAATGGTAGTGCTGGATGCTTCGTCCGAAGGTTCAAAGAAGAGAAGATTGTCGGGAGGCTAGGGGAAGAAGAATGGACGGCTCTTTAGAGCTAAGGGTTTCTACGATGATATATATATCCTTAGGGATTTAGTTTAAAGGAGACTTATTTGGGCTAAGATTGATTTGGGCTCCTAATATTCTCTAAAAAAAATCCAACATTAAAGTATTTTCTATTTCAATATAAACTGATTAAGCTTTAAAACATTACTTATTTCTTCACTTAATATTATTAGAGCTTTACCGGTCAACGTTACCTGCCAGAACAACACGTGATCAAACAATAAATCACATTAGTCATAGAAGAAACTTATTTAATTGACTAAAATAAATATTAATATTGATTAATATAACTAGCTCAAAAAATCGGGGTGTTACAGTACGAGGCCCTACTATCTGGGCTACGATTGGCGGCCACCATGGGAGCAGAGTGGATAACGGTGAAATGTGACTCCCGTCTGGTGGTTTCACAGGTCAAAGGTGAGTTCGAAGCGAAGGAAGAAAGAATGATGAAGTATCGAGATGTTGTTCGGGAGTTGCTCGGGTTGTTCAAACAAGCAGAGTTGATCTGCATCCTGAGAAATCAAAACTCCGATGCAGACCTCCTCTCAAAGCTATCCCAAGGGTTACCTGAACATATATCGAGAATTGCACGCATTGAGGAGATGAAGACCTCAAGCATATCAGCCTCACCGTCCATTGACGTCCTTCCCCTGCAACCAGTCGCCTGGTGTTGGGTGGATGACCTCCTGCGCTACATAGCCGATGGGACGCTCCTCGAGAAAGAAGAGGAGGTAAGGTTAGTCCGGCGACGAGCTCCGGGCTACGTCGTCTTGGATGGGAAGTTGTACAAGAGGTCCTACAATGGGACCTTGCTAAAGTGTTTACGCCCACATGAGGCGGAAATGATCGTCTCTGAACTCCATGGGGGCGTATGCTCCGCCCATCAGGGGGCAGGCACGTTATCTAGGAAGGTCGTCCTCCAGGGGTACTTTTGGCCAACAATAATGAAGGATTGCGCTGACTATGCAAGGAGATGCAAGACATGCCAGAAGTTCCAGAAGAGCCCCGGCCGACCAGCAACGATGTACACACCGATCAGCACTGCCCTTCCATTCACAAGATGGGGTGTCGACCTGGTCGGTCCCTTACCAACCGGGTCGGGAAACCGGAAGTTTGTCATCGTCGCGGTGGACTACTTTACGAAGTGGGTTGAGGCCGAGCCGCTTGCCAGCATCACACATCTCCAATGTAAGAAGTTCATATGGAAGAATATTTTCTGCCGGTTTGGGGTTCCCCTCCAAATAATCTCCGACAACGGAAGGCAGTTTGACTGCGAAGCCTTCCGGCAATTCTGTGCAGAGTGGGGAGTAGAGTCCAACCGAGTTTCGGTCTGCTACCCCCAGGCAAATGGACAGGTGGAGAACACCAACCGGATGATCGTTGATGGACTGCAAAAGAAGTTGGAGGCCCTCGGGACTGCCTGGGTGGAGGAGTTGAACAATATACTCTGGACCTTCAGGACAACCCCAAGGAAGGCAACAGGAGAGACCCCCTTTGCCTTGTGTTATGGCTTTGAGGCGAGGGCACCATTCGAGGCCGTGGTTCCCAGCCGGCGAGTAGAAGAGTTCGAACCAGCCAGCAATGAGGAGAGGCTCCGAGCCGAGCTCCACCTCATTGAGGAAAGAAGAGACCGTGCCTTCATCAAAGCGGAAAACTATCGACGACAAGTCAAGGCGTACCAAGATAGCCGAGCCCGAGCCCGGAGTTTCAACGTCGGTGATTATGTCCTAAGACGTAGGAAGGCCAGCAGGCCGACAGAGGGAGGAAAGCTCTCCGTCAAGTGGGAAGGCCCTTACGTGGTTGACGCAGTGGTCGGCCCTGGGACATACAAGTTGAAGACAACAACAGGCCGGTTGGTAGACCGCGTCTGGAATGCCGAGCACCTGATGAAGTTTTACCAGTAGAAAATCGAAGTTTCACTTTTCTTTGTAAACTCCTGTGCTCCGAGCACGGGATTACAATTTGTAATTCTTCATGTGGTCCGCCCACATCATGAATTCAATATACTTTGCTAGCGATATTTTGTCATCAAAAGAGGTCCGACCTCACTTAGCAATAAAGGGCGGCGGCGGCAAAAAAAAAAAAAGGTACTATGCCCCCCCTCGGTGTTTGGCCGACCTCGGCTAGGCTCTTTAACCGAAAATAGCCAAGCGATTTTCAAGAATCTGGGCAATTTTCTAAAGTAAAGAGCTAGCCGCGACAGTCGAGGCGACGGTAGGGCCGGCCTCCGGGTCGAGGGTACTCAGGATGCTGACCTCCGGGTCCTTTTGAGTGCTCGCCGCCTAACATCGCTGGCCAAGCAGCTCGCACTCTCGTCATCCCTGAGTTGGCGGTGCGGGTTCGTTCTGGTGGATCATGCAGGGTCCGCCCCTGTTGTTTGGCTATCCATGCGGGAGTAACCAGATTATTCCCCAAGTCCGGGCAAACTGGACGGGTTAAAGTGACAGTAGGACTGACCCCCAGGTCATGAACGTTCAGGATACCGACCTAAGGGTCTTCCTCATCGGTTCAATGTCCGACCTTGCTGGCCAAACAAGTCGCTTACTTGTTGATTCCATATCAATAGCGAACAGACCACTTCTACCCAACTAGGAGGGGCACGGATAGGCTCGGCCACGCCAGCCTAACCGCCCCCGGGAGGTTAGAGAAGCCAGATCCCCGAATAAATTGCTATGTATTCGTAATGCAAAGTATAGAAAAGGAGGCGTATGAAATAAAAATCAAACATCCATTCGAAACACAGAATATTCAAGCGGGAAACAAAGGAAATACAAAATACAAGGTCGTAGCTAAGCGGACCCAGCACCATCATGTCCAATGGTCTAATCACGGGAACGGCTAGGAACCTCAAAGAGGTCTCTTGGAATCCAGACTCTAGTGCCATCCCCTCCATGGTTGTTCTCACCATAATGATTCTTTAAGCACTTGGGAAGACCTAGCCGAGGCATGAAATTGTCTCGCTGCCTGTCTGAGCGTCCTTCACCTTTTCAGACTCATGAGAGAGCTTTGCCCAGACACAATCAAAACTCTTGGAAACCTGCAAAGACAAAAAAAAAAGAGAAATAAGAAATCGACAAAGCTCAGGCCAACATGGAGTGCACCAACAAAGAGAGCACCCGCCTTGGCTGCCCAGTGGCACAACTACCGGTTGCCTGAGCGACGACTGTCGGCACAACGACGGCCGCCGGTCCCTAACCAACACTGTCCAGTCAAGGAGAAGTTGAGGGTAGGAGGAACTGCTCGCGTGGGGCGCCGGACAGCCTGCGGCAAACCACCTTCGAGCTCATGGGGAAAGCTGGGCGCCTAGCTCAACTCCTCGAAATTCCACCGACCAAGAGGGAGTTCAGACCTGATGGCCAAATCCGAGGGGCTACACCGGCCAGTTACAATGACATGCGGCAGCAGCCGTCCAAACAGCCTGGCCGCCTTAAAGGAGGAAGACTCCACCCACCGCCGGACGGAAGTGGGGTATATGGCCGCCAACTCCACTAAACTTCGCCGGCCAACATTGAAGGCAGGCCCGCCGACCAAAGAAAAAAGGAGACACATATTGGCAGCTACCCAGTCTCCTGGCCGGCGGCTTCCAAGAAGGAGACGATGCCATCCGACCCGGGGTACCCAAACGCCTGGCCATCTGCCCGCCTGGACGCCCGGCCGCCTGACCGAGCACCAACAAGCAAAGGATGTTGGGGAAGACAACCGCCAAGGACGACGCCTGCCGCCTGACTTGAGGGCTCCACAGGTATCAACTTGTGGCAAACATCTACTCTTCCTCAAAACACGAAGTTGAAGCACTCCCTCAAATTAGAAGATGTCCCTCAATTCAATGGGGGATCCAATCTTGAAGCTCCATCCTCCCTCAAATTAGAAGATGTCCCTCAAAATGGAAGTTGGAGCTCAATCCGGCCTACGCTGGGTTTTTAACTTGGGGATTGCCAACCCGAAATCAGGCTCCAACGCTCTGCCGTAGCGGCACCAACCTTGAGGGAGATTCGTCCAAGCTGGTGAGGCCCAACCAACCTAAAGCCTCACATTCTACCGGGCGAATTAGAGCCGACCTGCTGTGGGGTGCCAACCTGAGGTTTTTTCACCAGCTCACATATGTTTCCTGCCGGGGTGTCCGCCGGCCTGACATCGAGCTCCGCCATCCAACCAAAAAATCCGACGCCAACCTGGGAGGTGGGCCACCGAACTGCTGACCGCGGAGTCCTGACCGACCTGGAGGTGCGCCTGGTCGCACCTTGCTGCTGAATTCGTCCGCCGATCTGGAAGAAGAGGTGCCGGCCTGCTGGATTCCCGACTGCAGCGCTGGGGCGATGCGAGGAAGACGGACGCAGATCGTGGGAGAGAGAGGAAAGAGAAGAAAGGAAAGGAAAAAAGAAAGGAAAGAAAAAAAGAAAGGAAAGAAAAAGAAAGGAAAGAAAAGAAAAAGAAAGGAAAGAAAAGAGAAGGAAAGAAAAAAGAAGGAAAGAAAAGAAAAGGAAAGAAAAGAAAAGGAAGGAAAAATAAAATAAAGTCCGAAAATAATTTATGAAGTTATAAAAATGAATTTCAGGGATTTTTGGGAGCTGACCTGGATTCTGAAGTCCGAAAGAAAACTGACGACTGGAGTGCTAGGATGCTGAAGGAATTTTTATGGAGCCCTTTTTGGGAGCCTGATTTAATTTGGGAATTTCCATAAACTCTGGGATTCATATAATCCACAATTATGGTTCCTTGATATGTGAATATTTTTAAATCGGCAGCTGACTTAAACTACTCCCTCTTAGCCGAGTCTACTACTCGACTAAGGGAGTGGGGGACTCGTGATGGGGTTATGGGACTAGGTCCAGAGCCTAATCGGCCCAGGCCCCGGACTTGGACCAGCAGGCCCAAGCCCAGTGATCCAGAGCTCATTCCGACCCAACCGTTAGGCCCATCAAAGAGTGAAAGCCCAGGGCGGCCTGCCGTCCAGCCCAGCAGGGAGCCTGCCTACCAGCCCAGTCAGCAGCCTGCCTTCCAGCCTACCCGGGAGCCTGCCTTCCAGCCTACCCGGGAGCCTGCCTTCCAGCCCAGCAGAGAGCCTATCTTCCAGCCCAGTGGGGAGCCTGCCTTCCAGCCCAGTGGGGAGCCTGCCTTCCAGCCTAGCCAGGAGCCTACCGACCACCAGCCCGCTGGGAGCCTGCGATCCAGCCCAACTGGGAGCCCGCGGTCCAGCCCAGGTGGGAGCCTGCCTCCAGCCCATCGGGGAGCCTGCCTTCCAGCCTACCCGGGAGCCTGCCTTCCAGCCTACCCGGGAGCCTGCCTCCAGCCCGGTGAGAAGCCTTCCTCCAGCCTAGCGGGAAGCCCACCGTCCAGTCCAGCAGGAGGGAGCTCAAGCGTCCAGCCTGCCAGCCAGGCTGACCTGCCAGCCAGGAAGAGTAACGGCCAACAATCAATGCGCTACTTAATTATGTGTTTAATTCTGTATAATGTTGTAATTAATTTAGTCATTATTATGTTCGGCAGTTACCATTTGTAATCGCCTATAAAAGGCAATTCGAATTTCAAATACAGATATGCTATTTCTGGCTAACTTTCCATATTCGTACTTTCCTAATTCTTGCTTGAGTGTCGTACGTAGCTTTCCTAAAGCCTACGAGCGTCCTATTTTGGACCAACAATTAGTTAAACTACTTAATTGTTACATTTCTCATATTAGTTAATTGCTACATTGCTCATTAAAGTAGTTAATTTTTACATTTCTCATATTACTTAATTGCTACATTGCTCATTCAAGTAAAAAAAAATAGTTAATTTTTACATTTCTCATATTAGTTAATTACTTAATTGCTACATTTTTACATTTCTCATATTAGTTAATTGCTACATTTCTCATTAAAGTAAAAAAAAAGTAGCTAATTTTTACGTTTCTCATATTAGTTAATTGCTACATTTTTACATTTCTCATTTTAGTTAATTGCTACATTTCTCATTAAAGTAAAAAAAAGTAGTTAATTTTTACATTTCTCATATTAGTTAATTACTTAATTGCTACATTTTTACATTTCTCACATTAGTTAATTGCTACATTTCTCATTAAAGTAAAAAAAACTAGTTAATTTTTACATTTATCATATTACTTAATTGCTACATTTTTACATTTCTCATATTAGTTAATTGCTAATATTTGTTCAATTTTAAAGATGGAGCGTGGTAGACATTCTGTAGATGTGGGTAATCTCCAACGCAACCGCAAGAGGGAGATTGCATCGACTCGGTCTACTTCACGCAAAGGCAAAGGTAAAGCGCGGGCCGAGTCTTCTTTTCAAAGTCGAGATGATTTTGAAACGGATTACCAACGGCGAGATGATATGATGATGTCCGACGAGCAACTACAACACCTATTGTCCCAAAATGATCCACGTTTTGCACAAGAACAACAATTCCCGACAACCATCGATGAAGAGGAGCTCGAGGATGACGATGCGGAGGAGGACGCGGGGGACGACGGGACTCCGGATGATGAGCAAGAGTTGGAGGACGAGGGCCGTTCAACGACTACAACCCAAATTGGTAAGAAATCTAAATCTCCTATTATTGAAAACAATTATACAAAAAGGAAAGACGAACAAACCGAAAAATGGTACGCAAGTTGCAATCATTGCAAGAAAGAGTTTAGCTTGGGAACTTCTGGCGGATAAGAGTGTCTCAAAAGGCATCTTCAGTCCGCCCACTTTGTGGAGTATGCGAAAATAGAAAAAGGCAAGGGGAAGCAAACACAAATATCGAGGTTTGCAAATTCTCAACCCTTTGATAATTTTTCCTATGATGATAAAAAACATTTGACTGGTATGTCTCATTTAATTGTTGAAGAAAATTTACCCTATATTTTTTCCGAAAGTCTTGCTTTAAGAGATTATGCTCAAGGTACTTTAAATCCTCAATTTAGAAATTATAGTCGCAAAACGATTAAAAAAGATGTTATAAGGCAATATAACTTGGAAAAAGAAAAATTACAAATATTTTTCTCAAACTTTGATGGACGTGTTAGTATTTGTAGCGATATATGGGAGGATACTTATCATCATTTATATTATTTGGGTCTTACTGCACATTATATTGATGATGATTGGAATATGCATAAACGTGTTCTTGCTTTTCGTGAATTCAATGATCGTCACACTGCTGATAATATTTATATTCTCATTGAACGTATTTTAATTGAGTATAATTTGATTGATAAGGTGTTTGCTGTAGGTTTTGAAAATGCTAGTAATAATACTGCTGCTATACCTAGATTACGTGAATTGTGTGGTGCTTCTACATTGATGGGTAGGTTTTTTCATCAATGTTGTGCATGTCATATTCTAAATTTGTGTGTACAAGATGGCTTAGCGGCATTAGGAAATGCTTTGGAGGTAGTGAAGGGGGCAGGGTCGGTCCTGAGAAAATGAAGGCCCTATGCAAAAATAATAATTGGGCCTTCTTTTCAAAGTTTCAACACAAGTTAAAAAAACCTAAACGAAACCGCACCGACTCAAACGGGACCCGAAAGTCGGGACTCGAACACAAATCAGTTTAATGAAAGTTTTTGAGTTATAAAATCGGTTCTAACCGACCTGAACCGATTTTTATTAAGAGATATTTTAATTATTTATTTTGTAGAACAAATAGGTTATATAAAACTCGTACGTCCGTATTTCAACAATTAGTTGATTTGGTCCGGTGGTTGATGTTTAGAAATCAGCGTGCATGCTTTTATTTTCACCTGAGTTCAAATCCCGCATGCCTTGCTTCTTTTCTTTTTTCTTTCTAAAGCTTAAGATTCTCACACCGGTGGAAACGGAGGATTTACTACTCCTTCGTTCCTATATACACGCTCCTCCTTTGCAGATGAGGAATACACGAAGTGACGAACCAGACTTGCTTCAAAGCCGTGCCCTAGTCCACCTAAGTAATAATACTCCCTCCGTCACGCTAACATTGGGACAAGAGGAGGTGACGCACAAATTAATAAAAAGTGGTTTATGTGGTTGATATTGAATAGATAAAGTAAGAATGATTTAGAGCCACACAAACTTTACAAAATTTGGTATGAGACAATCTTAATGGGACGAACCGATAAGGTAAAATGGGACAATCATAGTGGGACGGAGGTAGTACCGTAGTAGTATACTACTACAAAAAAAAAATTGGGCCCTTCCAATTTTTTGGGCCCTGTGCGGTTGGACACCCTGCACACCACCAGGGCCGGCCCTGGAAGGGGGGAATTATATTGATTTGGGCTAGCACTCCACTAAAAATGCAATGGCGGCAATATTTGAAGGATACACGTGTGAATTATTGTGATTTTCCTAAAGATTTGTCTATTCGTTGGAATAGTACTTATAATTTAATTCAAGTACGTACTTGTTAGATATAAAGATCATTTTCCATCTTTTTTTAAGACTAACTTGTAACTATATTATAAACCCGGCTGACATCGACACTTGTGAAAAAATTGTTAATGTTTTGGCATATTTTAATAACGCAACTCTAACTTTTAGTCATGTTTATAAACCTACCGCAAACGATTTTTTTTGTTGAAGCTGTTAATCTCGCCGGCGCTTTTTGTGAATTTTCCGAAGCCACTTAGGTTAGTTATTTTTGTGATTTCATGAAACAAAAGTTTTTAAAATATTATTCACATATTCCGCATATATATGGTATTGCATTTGTTCTTGATCCTCGTTATAAACTTGCTTACTTGGCAAATTGTATAGATTACTATTATGCTTCTTTTTTTCCAACCCAAGAGTTTGATGATAATCCCATCGACCCTAAACAAGAATTCAATGAGGTTAGTAATTTATTTCATCAATTGTATAATGAATTTCATGCACAATATGGTAATGCACTCCCTTCCATGCAACGAACATCTTCTTCATCTAAAGGAAAATCACTTTTAAAATCCGCTTTTGATTCTCTTTTGAAAAAAAGTAGAGCAACTCCCGCTACTGAACAAAGCTCAGTTAACGAGCTTTCTTTGTATCTAACATTGAATGTTGATTATGAAGTTGATGATGACTTTGACGTTCTTAAGTGGTGGAAGGAAAATGAAAGAACATTCCCGATTTTATCAAAGATGGCTAAGCAAGTGCTAGCAATGCCGATATCAACCGTTGCCGTGGAACAAGAATTTAGTGCGGCCGGCAACGTTCTAACCGATTATAGAACGAGGTTGAGCCCGATCTCTCTTGAGACTACACTAGTTTGCTTTCACGATTGGTTGAAGGCCCAACGAAGAACTCAAGAAATTACCATCACTCCCACCCGCCACTTTATGGAGGAAACAACCGAAGACGGAGATTCCGATTGATTTTTTATTACAAAATGTATTACATTTTTTAAATTCATCCTAATTCTCAATTGTACATCTTATTTGAAATAAATATACTTCAATTCGAATATTATATATTGTAATTGTAATAAGAATTATTCTAATAATATAATATATAATAAAAAAATTAAAAGGCTCGGCCCGGTGGGCGGCCTGGCCCGTGAACCTGGTGGGTGACCCGAACCGAACCGGACCCGGGGTTATCCGGGCCGGTTCCGGGCCTGCCTTCCTTGAACTGAGGCCCAGCCGGTTCTAGGCCCGAACCAGGCCCGGCCCGAACCGAGTCCACTCCTAGATGATATATGAACAATATAATAATACAAAAGACATTCGATAAGCGTGTGTGGGCCGCTGTCCAGACCCAATAGTAGTGAGACCCGGGGGTCCGAGTCTATATACTCTATCAGGGAGTATAATGTATCACCAACACTACACCTTTTAGTGTCATGTATAAAATTTGAATGCTTCCGCAATTATGATTTTTCATAAAGTTATTATCACTCGCTCGTTTTTAAAATAAAAGTATTTTTTTGAAATAATGAAAATGAATGTAAAAGTCAGTCAACGCTTTGGTGCTCCGGCACTGCGAGTAGCGCTCCCTGTCCTAGCCTTCCGGACCGGTCGGGGGTGTTATATGCTGCCCTTTTAAGAGTTAAAATCATTGTCTATCATGAACGGTGTCTAAAACGAAATGTTCCATAATCTCTTATTTGTAGGTTGCATCACTCTAACATTTATATATTACAACTTCTTTTTACATACTTCCTCTGTCCCTGAAAATACTTCCAACTTTCCCTTTTCGTCCGTCCCAAAAAGAATTTTCATTTCCCTTTTTAACAAAGAATTTGTAGTTTACAACAATTCTTACACATTTCTCTCTCCTCTGCATAACTCTCCACCACACAAAACTCATTTTCTTAATCCGTGTGCCATTTGTACTACGGAAGTAAATTATGGGACGGAGGGAGTATTACTTTTATGTATCAAATGTAACTTACATATTTCACACGTTATTAATGTCAAATGAAAATTTAATAAATTTAGGAATAAATTTATGCACCGTGCATCGCACGGGTACTATACTAGTACTTTTAACATCTAAACATATTTATAATACTCCCTCCATCCCGCAATGAACTTCCCACTTTCCTTTTTTGAATGTCCCAGAAACAAGTTTTCATTTTCCTTAAATGGCAAGTTAATCTACATCAAAACAGTGTCAAACAGTGTCGAAACATTGCCAAATAGTGTCAAACAGTGTTGAAACAGTGTCAAAACAGTAAAATTTACCTCATGGTAAGTTTATTTCCTTAATATGTGTGTAGGTCAAACTGTGAAATTCATTGTGGGACGGAGAGAGTATATGGTTTATTAGGTGGTTCTCTTTTGTCAACTCCTTTAGGTTTCAACGCTTGGCCATACTTTCTTAAATTCAAAGACTTTGATTTAGGAATTGTGCAAAAAAATAAAAAAAAAATGTTTTTCGGCATTTGACTTAAAACAAGATCAAATGTCTATTTTCATGTGTTAATTTCTGCTTAAAATAAGCTTGTAAAATCTAAAAACTGAATGCAGATGGGACAATTTAAACTATTTTTCACTTTTTCTATTACACAACTACAATTATTTTACTAAATGCTACCAGATTTTACTTTATAATTTTTTTCCAAACACTATAAAATTTTACTATTACACTTCCCTACCCTTCTTTCCAAAAAATGACAGCTTTAAAGTAGCTGCAATAGCAAATGCCATGGGTGGCTAATGGCTATACAGATGCAATAGCAACTTGCTGTGAAAGTTATTTAATACGCATGATCCCATTAAGCTGGCAAATTTATTTGCAGAATTCACATGGATGGGTCATTTGAAATAAACCATACTCCACATAATCAAATCTGAACATCCCTAATTCCATATCGAGCCCAACTCAAGCTTTGGGTGTTCGGGCTCGACTCGGCTCGGTAGCAGTAGGAGTCCGAATTACTCCATATTAACTAATTGTGGTAAAAATAGAACAAAGCGTGATTGATATATGGACCTTGGCTTGGCAAGGGTTTGATATTCTTCTCTTTATACAGTCTGAAAAGTAATATTTGGACTCAACTCGGAAAGTCGAACTCATTGGCCGTCCAAGAACTATACTACGTACAATTAATTTAATATAAACTCAATATACTGAGCTCGTTTGGTAACACGAAAATCGGCTGATTCGGCTAATTCTGTTGAAATTCTATGAAGTTCTGGCTGAAGTGGCTGCATTGCCTGATTCTGATGATTTAAGAAAAAATTATTTTTAAAATACATTTTATTAATAAAATAAAGAAAAATTATATGTAAAAATAGCTAATATGGTCATCTACAGTAACTTCAGCCAATACAGTCAGAAAAGTACCACCAACCTTACTTTTTCTTATTATTACACAATTCAGCGCGCGAAAACAAAAATTACATGTTTGATGAAAAAGTTGGCTGATAAGCTTGACAAGTCGAAAAACAGTGTTAGCAAACAGGGCCGGCCCTAGCGGTGTGCAGGGTGTCCAACCGCACAGGGCCCAAAAAATTGGAAGGGCCTAATTTTTTTTAGTAGTATACTAGTATTACTTAATTAGAGGTGGTTTCGGTTCGGTTTTGATATAAAATCAAATGAATTACAAAAAAAATGGACTAGGGCAAGGCTTTGAAGCAGACCTGGTTCGCCACTTCGCGTATTCCTCATCTGCAAAGGAGGATCGTATATATAGGAACGAAGGAGTAGTAAATCCTCTGTTTCTACCGGTGTGGGAATCTTAAGCTTTTGAAACAAAAAACAAAAGAAGCAAGGCATGCGGGATTCGAACTCAGGTAGCATGCACGCTGATTTCTAAACATCAACCACACTAGACTGAATCAACTAATTGTTGAAATAAGGACGTACAAGTTTTATATTACCTATTTGTTCTACAAAATAAATAATTAAACATACCTCTTAATAAAAATCGGTTCGGTTTGGTTTGAACCAATTTTATAACTCAAAAAACCTTCATTAAACTGATTTATGTTCGAGTCCCGACTTTCGGGTCCCGTTTGAGTCGGTGCCGTTTCGGTTTGGTTCTTTTAACTTGTGTTGAAACTTTGAAAAGAAGGCCCAATTATTTTTGTTGCACAGGGCCTTCATTTCCTCGGGACCGGCCCTGTTAGCAAACAACCTCACTATATACTACGTAGTAATATTATCTAGAAATAATTGCTAATATATGACTAAAAATAAACATACCGAGTAATATGAGACTATGAAGTACTCCGTATATATGAGACTCTTCTAGAACTCTCTTGATTTTGATGAATTTCTTAAGATTGTGAATTTTATGAAGTTTAAGTGGTATTCCCGACTATGATTTGATGGATTTTTAAAGATTGTGAAATTTGTGGAGTTCCGCAATCTATAAGAGTCTTCCAGAATTCTATTGATTTCAAGATCGTGGAATTAGTTGGATTTTAGCACTTTTAGTGACTACTTTAATTTGTACAAGTATAACTGTAATGACACATACATGGTATCATATAATCATATAAGTCTTGGATGATGATCGAAGGAAAAGCCTTTCATGCAAGAGATCCTATCCAATCAGCCCCTGCTTATCACACGGGGAGGGATGACCATATAAATATATGTCAATTTATATGGTACCTTGAAGGTATGGTATCTTGATGGTATGGACTAATCAAAAATTTTCAATTGAATAATTTAAATGCAAATAAAATGTAAAACTTTGAGTTGCACCAATGAAATGCATCCTAGGTATGGTACCCTCCTATTTTTGTTGGGTACCATAGCAAGCACCTAAATATATACGTAGTATAATAGTGACTTTTGTCACATTTTTACCCAAAAAAAAACAAAATTCCCTCTTTCTCAATTTGATGGCTACATCACGGTTTATGATATTGACCGACAATACATCAAGTGAATAAGAAACATGATAATCAAATTGGGATGAAGGTAATGTTAAACGTAATATTAAGATAATTGTTTTGTTTGGATTTGGATTACTGGTGATTTTGGAGACTAATATTTATGCTATTATTTCTGATTTATATTTTCGAGTATTATTTAAAAAATACTCCCTCCGGTTCTGAAAGATCTTTACACTTTCTATTTTTAGCAGTACCAGAAAGATCTTTAATTTACACTTCCTTATTTGCCTTATTTGGCAAATAAATCTACACAAAACAGTGCCAAACAGTGCCAAACAGTGTCAAACAGTGCCGAACAGTGCCAAACAGTGCCAAACAGTGCCAAACATTGTTTATTTCCTTAAAAACTGTGAAGTCAAAGTGTCAAGATTATTTGGAACCGGTGGGAGTAGGACTAAAAAACTAAAAAAGAAAAGATGATGATTTATATATCATCAGTGCTTTAACTAACTCGGACTACCTTAAAACCCGAGATCGTAATTTTTATAACCCGATATCGAAATTTTCGGGTTTAACAAAAGTCACACCCAAACCGGATCTATCCTACTCCTAGGTATGGTTATCAATTCAAATTGCAACACATTTTTTTAAGCCTCACAACATAATGTGTCAAACTTATGTTCAAATGTTGAATTGTTTCCTTTCTTAATTATCGGAAAGTATTAGTTTGTCACATAAAAACATTTAACAGAAACTTAGATATAGTTGATGCAAATGCAAAAAATATTACAGCTTTTACGTAATAATTGAACAGATTTTTGATTTTTTTGCCATTTTCTTAGTTAATACATTGATTAAATATATTTGATTTTCTTGTAATACATACGGAGTATTTTGACATTATAGGGCGAATTTATCTTTTTATATGGTGCAAGAGATTCTTTCACAATGTGCACCTTAAAAACATTCGGAGCAATTTGCGCATAGAGATGGCATTAAAATGTGTATTAGCATTTAATTTTGGGGACACCTTTTAGTTTGACCCGGAAATACACAGAGACTTGATTGAAGACCCAATTATAAATAAAGCATCTCCACTATGGTGCAGCTAATTAATGTTTCTATGATCCGCCATTATCGGATGAGTGATCCTTGAGCGATGGAAGGAGAAATCAACAATTTCATTATGGTATGGGCTATTGTTGTGGCTTCTCTATGTTATTGCCACACCATAGGAAACTACCTCTTCCCCAAACCAAATCTAGCAAGAGTTTTTGCCATTCTTCCGATTGTATGTCTCTTCTTTGTCCTTCCTCTCAATCTCACCTCTGTATTTCTTGGTGGATCATCTTCCTTCTTGATTGCTTGGTTAGCCAGTTTTAAAATTCTCCTTTTCGCTTTCGGGCTTGGCCCTCTGGTTGCCTCTCCATCCCTGCCCCTCTCAACCTTCATCCCCTTGGCATGTTTGCCTATCAAGCTTCACGACCGGGCCCTTACTGATTCCCGACCAAAGCGCTTTGGTGGATCGGAACCGCCCGTTACCGAGTCATCATCGGTTCCCGCCGTGCAGGGCCTGATTTCTAAAAAAGCACACAAATTTTCGATCAATCATTTCGCAAAATTCATTCTTCTGGTAATCTTGATCCATGTGTACAAATATCAAGAATTCATTCACTTCAATGTGCGATTGTTCTTTTATTCCCTCCACATTTACTTCATCCTGGAACTCTCCCTGGTCTTGGTGGGATCTGCGGTGAGAACCGTTTCGGGGATCGAGCTGGAACCACCTTTTGACGAGCCCCACCTCGCCACCTCACTCCAGGACTTCTGGGGCCGGAGATGGAACCTGATGGTGACCAATATTCTCCGGCCAACGGTGTATGACCCAGTGATGGCTGTCATGGCTCGCTTTGTGTCGGGTCAGTGGGCCCGATTCACGGGAGTTGTGGGGGCTTTCTTGGTTTCCGGAATCATGCACGAGCTCGTCTTCTACAGCATTGGAAGGGCGAAGCCTAGTGGACAAGTGTTGTGCTTCTTCCTCTTGCATGGGGTGTGTTTGGGTTTGGAAAATTGGATGAAGAAAGCGTTGGTTGGGAAATTTAGGCTGCCTGCTCTCGTGTCTGGGCCATTGACATTGTCCTTTGTGATGGTTACAAGTTTTTGGCTTTTCTTCCCACCAATGTTAAACAATATGGCTGATGTCAAAGCGTGCAAGGAGTGTCTTGCTTTTGTTGAGACTTTGAAGCATAATAAATTAGTTAGTCCAAATAACATCACTTGTCCTTTCTTTTGATCATTTATGCTAAGCTACTTCATTAGCCTAACCTCACATATTCTAATCTAATAGGCCGGAGTACCAAACGAGACTCAATTATGTTTTGTAAACAAAGTTGTTAGGTTGTAGCCTGTAGGTTACCAAGTACTTCTCAGTTTTAATCCATTAGCTGTATACTTGTATGTGCCATTTTAACAATTTTGTAAGAACTGTGAGCCCGTTTGGTAGTATCAAAATCGGTTGTTTTGGTTGATTCTGCTTAAATTTATGAAGTTCTGGCTGAAGTAGCTACATTGGCTGATTCTAGTGATTTAAGATTTTTTTTTTTAAATATATTTTATTAATAAAATAAAGAAAAATGTGAGCCCATTAGGGTCATCTACAAAATATACAGTTCAAAAATGGTCATCTACAGTAACTTTAGTCCATACAGCAGAAAAGTAATTTCAACCTTACTTTTTCCGCTTATTACACAATTCAGTCCGCGAAAATAAAAGTTACATGTTTGGTGAAAAAGTTGATTGATAAGCTGAAAAACGGTGTTGACAAACGTCATCTATATGTGGCTGGTATCATATCCGTAATTGTTATCGTACTCAAAAACCCCCGTTGGAGAGCGTGAGTCGGGAAAGAATAAAGTGGTGAAAACTGAGTGTTAAGGAAAGAGACATGGAAAATTTTCTTTTTACATACGGAGTACTACGTGTATATATTTGGTTTTGCTTGAAATGTGTAACTCAATGCTTTTATTTGCCAGTAGGTTTGCGGTGGAATATCTATAAAATATAAAATCACAAGTTATTGGAACATCTTTTAATTTACAACGAATACATCCATTAGTGTCTTTTTCATAAGTAATTACACCTTCATCACATGATCGATGGTTTAAAACTAATAGCGCATTGCAGCTGAACGTTAATCCACCACAAATCATACACCACACCCGACCTTATTTGTGCAAAAAGGTTGGCTCCCCAACCCGGCAAACCCCAAGGCCCTTCACGCCCCAACCCAACAAAGTATGCATGAGGTTGTAAATCACGGTGACTCAAATCATTATTGTTATTTATTTATATGCAATAGTTTCAGAGAGCAAAGTTTAGCACAATTTGAGTGTACAAATAGGGTAGTAATTATTGATCATTTAATTTCTATTTTCAAGACAATGAACATTGAATATATGAATATAAATTATGGATAATATATACTTAGTATTACGGAGTATTATTATTATGTTGTTATTATTATTAACTTATTTTATAATTATTAATCTTTTCATCTCATTTTACTTGTTTTACTTTCCTTTTTCAGATTATCTCAAAACTAGTGTTTCATTTCCCTTTTTGAAAGAATTTTAAGATTATCTCAAAACAAGTATCTGATTTCCCTTTTTAAAAGAAATATGTGGGTCCGCCATATTTCAAAAGACACGGCAAAAGCAAGCCTAGGCGTGAGGCACGAATGAAACGCCTCGCATAGCTATTAGTAGGGGTGGGCATAAAACCCGAACCGAACCGGTACCGAACCGTCTCGTAATGGTACCGAACCGAATACCGGGTATATAAATGGTTTTATAGATTTTTATCCCGTACCAAAACCGTACCGTTTGAAACGGGTACGGGACCGATCCTAGATTTTGAGAACCAAAAAATACCGGACCGAACC
Source organism: Cuscuta europaea (assembly GCA_945859875.1). NCBI lineage: Eukaryota > Viridiplantae > Streptophyta > Magnoliopsida > Solanales > Convolvulaceae > Cuscuta > Cuscuta europaea. The sequence goes on along the minus strand of CAMAPE010000079.1, from coordinate 3,939,288 downwards.
GTTCGAAAATAATGCATTTGAATTTTTTATACTCCAACAATTTTATAGCCCAAGTATGTATATATATTCATGTGTCCCTAAGATATCTAAGTGTGTTTATATATATATATATATATATATATATATATATATATATATATATTGTTGGGATATTGACCTAGAGGCCCAATACCCAGATCGAGAAGGCCCAAGATACCCGGCTCAAGCAACGGGCCCGTCACTCTATGATGAATAGATCCAGTAAGAAGACATACTGAACGGAGTTCGGCCCAAATAAAGGTTGGCCCAGTAAGAAGACATACCGAACGAGGTTCGGGCTATATCATACTTGGGCCAATTTGACAGCATCTTCAGTACAGCCCAACATCCCGTTCGAGCAACGGCCAACCAGCAAGTGGCCAGGTGCAATTAATGCCAGACTATGACATCAGCAAGTGGAAGCATGGATGACCAAGTCGGTGGAACAACGGCCAATCAGCAAGAGGCGGCCCATGCTCTCCATTAGTATAAATAGAAGGTTTCAAGTCATTGTAAGGGTTAGCATTTCAATACTCAAGCTCTAGAATAGCATCATTTGCTCTTATTTCTTGTATTAAAGCATAGTTTCCGACATACCGATCGGGAAATTCCTTGTAATCAGATTGGTTAATTAATACAAGTGAGCTTTCGAGTTTTAGTTAGTTCAGATCTTATATTTTTTACACGCTTTGATTCTGGGCCATTCCTGATATATCCAAAGTCCGTGTTGGGCTTTCGGGTCTACGGGACTTACCCTCAACATTGACGCCGTCTGTGGGAAAACTTACAAAAAAGTTTCACTTTCAAATCATCCAAAAAATTTCTATTTTTCAAAAATGGTCAGAATCAGTTCCTATCATACAAACGACGGTTCATGCCGTCACGGGAGGAGTCACACCCCGGGGAGTCAAAACCCTCAGGGACAATCCAGTCGAGGACCGAATCCTCGTTTCGATGGGGATTTTGTGATTCCTGAATCTCTGAGAAGAAATCCTCAGGCCATGCGGGACATGGCCCAGGTCATGCAGCATATGGCGAACGAAGAGGAAGGAAGTTCCAGCTTTACAGGGGAGACCCCACGCACGGAAACAACCGCGGCGTCATTCCGTTCACATGTCCATCGGGACAACCGACGTAGCGCCCCACCAACAGCGCACCACAGTCCCAGTGACCGAACCCCGGTCGGATCACAAGCTAGAGGACCAACTCCCGTTGGTCATCATTTCCAGTATGCCGAGCGGGAAAATACTAGGGCCCCTCAGCGACATTGGGACCGGGACTGTACGGATATGAGGGCTCCACCACCGCCCCCTTTGACGGCCCAGGAGGAAGAAATGGCCGAGATGAGGAGGCAAATGAATGAAATGCGGGACCAAATGAACAGGGTACCTGTACAACCTGCCCCAGTTCAGCTGGGAATTACTTCCCCGTTTACTAGGGAACTCATGTACGCAGATATCCAAGGGGGTGCCAAGCCCCCGACCGGCCAAATTTATGACGGGGTGGGAGATCCCCACGTACATTTGAGGAGTTACCAAGAGGGACTTATGCTGCTAGGAGCACCCGAGGCCGCCATTTGCCGATTGTTTTTCAGCACGCTTAGGGGGCCTGCCCAGGAGTGGTTCGGGACACTACAGCCCGGGTCAATCAACAGCTTTGCCGAGTTATCAGCGTTATTCTTGGCTCAGTTTGCTTCCAGTGCCAATCCCAAACGGCACTTCAGCTATTTGACCAGCGTGAAGCAAAACGCCAAAGAGACCCTCAATCAATTCCTGAAAAGGTGGAGGGATGAAACTTTAACGGTGGGAAACATGACGGATGATACCGCCATTACCCTATTCAAAAATGCTCTCCGAACGGGGGAGTTGTACAAAGAGTTAAAGAAAAATCCGGGTACGGTGTACGCCGAGGTATTAGATAGGGCTCGCAAGCATGCTGCCCTGGAGGAGGAGATAATGATCAGGGATAAGGTCATTACACCGGCTGCCCCGATCAGAATGGCCGATCGACTGGGTCCTAGCCCAGTGGCCGCTTTACCTCCCAAACAAGGGAGATTTACACCATTGGTCCTATCAATAGCGATCATCTATCAGCACGAGAGGGACAATATTCCCATCCCGACTGATTCTGGACAGTTCATGGGAACAGATGACAATGCTTTCTGTAAATATCACAACAGAAAGGGTCATGCCACCAATGCCTGCAGGGCCCTACAAACAGCCATTGAGGATCTGATCCGAAGGGGCCATCTGGGCAAATATGTGAATAAAGATCCGAATGCTATGGGCACGCTGAAACCGGCCAGGAAACCTAATAGCTGGCGCTGGGATGCTCAACGTGACGCCCAACCTCAAAATGATGTGTATGTTCCTCCCAGGGATGAGCCAGAGGGCTCGGGAAGCCCTGGAAAGAAGCCCCGAATGGAGGTCAAGGTTATATTTGGGGGCGGGGAGACCGGAGATTCGAACGCCGAACGGAAAAGGTTCGAGCGGAGTCTTTATGTGGGATCCGTCTCCACTCCCCCCCAGAAGAAAGGAAGGACAGACCCGATCACGTTTGGGCCAGCTGATTTACCCAACTCTCCAAGCCCACACAGGGATGAACTGGTGGTAAGCATGTGTATTGACAATGCTTTGATCCGCCGAGTACTGGTCGATACCGGGAGCAGTGTGAATGTATTGTATCTACAATCATTCGAGAAAATGGGTCTACAAAGGAGCCAACTGACCCACCTACGGACCCCACTGGCAAGTTTCACCGGTAACTGCATCGAGGCGGAGGGGACCATCCAATTAATGGTTGAAATTGGGGATGAAACCCACAAAGCGTCACTCCAAATGACGTTCGTGGTGGTAGATATAAAGTGTGCCCAAAATGCCATATTGGGCCGACCGGGATTGGAAGATCTGGAGGCAATAGCCTCTGTCCGCCACTCATGCATCAAATGCCCTACAGACACTGGGGTAGGGGTGGCCAGAACTGATCCAACGACAGCCCGGACGTGTTATCGGGAGGCCCTAAAACAGATGAACATTCGTGGGATGCGGGTTAATACAATTGAGGTGGAAACACACTGAACGGAGTTCGAGGCACACCTAGAGCCCGCCACCCTTCTTGAACAAATCGACCTCGACTTCCCCCCGAACCGTAAGGTGGCTATCGGGGTAGATCTGGAGGCTGATATCCGGGATGGCGTGATCGCCGTCCTCAAAAAGTTTCAGGTGCTGTTTGTCCGGGGGCCAGAAGATATGCCCGACATTGATCCGGAGATAATATGTCACAAACTTTCCGTTCGGTCTGATGCAAAACCAGTCCAACAGAAGAAACGGTATCAAGCAACCGAACGGCGGGAATTCACAAAGAAGGAGGTGGCCACCTTGTTGAGAATAAAGCACATCCGTCCGGTAATCCACGTAGAATGGCTATCCAATGTGGTTCTAGCCCCAAAACAATCTACTTGGAGAATGTGCGTGGATTACTCTGACCTGAATAAAGCGTGCCCCATGGATCCCTATCCAGTGCCGAGGATCGATCTGCTAGTGGATGAAACTGCCGGATGTGAATTACTGAGCTTCATGGATGCTTTCCGGGGTTATCATCAGATATTCATGCACCCGGCCGATGCAGAGAAAACGGCGTTCGTTACTTCGGATGGCGTGTTTTGCTATATCGTCTTGCCATTCGGATTAAAAAACGCAATGGCAACCTTCCAGAGGATGATCGGGATGCTGTTCAAAGATGTGCTGGGTGTCACAATGGAAGCCTACGTTGATGACATCCTGATCAAAAGCAAAAAGAAGGAAAACCATGTCCTGGATATAGAAAAGGTGTTCGGGATAATGCAAAAAGCGAATATGAGGCTAAATCCCAAAAAATGTGCTTTTGTTGTAAGAGGAGGCAAATTTTTGGGGTACATGATGAGCGAGAAGGGGATTGAGCCTAATCCAGAAAAAGTAAAGGCAATTGTGGACATGGAGGCTCCAAGAAATCTCAAGGAAGTGCAGAGATTGATCGGTCGGTTAGCAGCCCTGAGCAGATTCCTATCCAAACTGGCTGATCGAGCTATCTCGTTCTTCCAGATCATGAAGAAAGCCAACCCTTTTGAATGGACGGCCGAATGCCAAACGGCCTTTGAAGATTTCAAGACATATCTGTCTTCCCCCCTGGTCTTGACAAAACCCGAACCAGGGGAACATCTGTATATGTACCTTGCTGTAGCTGACTTGGCCGTAAGCACAGTACTGTTGAAAGAAGAAGATGGCGTTCAACGGCCAATCTATTTTGTAAGCAAGGCGTTGAATGGCCCGGAAACCAGGTACACCTTGCTAGAGAAAAATGTATTGGCCCTGATAGCTGCCATTAAACGTCTGGCCCCGTATTTCCAGACCCACCCAGGAACTGTGTATACTACCCAGCCATTAGCCACCATCTTGAGAAATCATATGGCAAGTGGACGCATTACCAAGTGGAGCCTCCTGATCGGGCAATACGAGGTGGATTTCAATCCCCGTCCTACTATCAAAGGGCAGGCCCTGGCAGATTTCATTGCAGAATGTACCGCCCGGCCCTCAGAAACAGATTCGGAGAACAACGGGCTGGATAACTGGTGGGAAATGTATGTGGATGGTGCGGCTAGTGCCAAGGGTTGTGGAGCTGGAGCTGTGATCACATCGCCCGAGTGGTTCAAAGCATATTATTCCATTCATTTTGACTTCAAGGTAACCAACAATGAGGCTGAATATGAGGCTCTCATTGCTGGTTTAAAATATGCAAAGGCCCTGGGTGCCGATCGGTTAAAAGTCCGGTCGGATAGTCAATTGGTAGTACACCAAGTAAACGACACTGCTGAGGCCAAAGAAGAGAGAATGAAGGCATACAAGGAGATAGTTGAGGAGCAGATAAGAAAATTTGAACAGGTAGTGCTCGACCAAATATCCAGGATTGAAAATACTGAAGCAGATATCCTGTCCAAGTTAGAGAATGCAGCGTTCGACGATCGGGCACAGGAGATCCCGGCTCATATCCAACGTTTTGCCCATCGGGAAACCTTGGCGACCCCGGCAATCATGGTGCTCCAGATCGAGGCCATATCTTATGCCGTCCCGAGCTGGGTCGTAGATATGACCAACTACCTGAAAGACGGAACCCTCCCACAAGATAAAAATCCTGCTTATCAAATAAAATGCATCCAGAGGAGGGCTTCCATGTTCGAATTGGTAGATGGGCAGCTGTACAAAAAGACATTTGGTGGGCCGTATCTGAAATGCCTCCCACCCGATCTAGCGGCAGCTGTAATGGAAGAAATTCATGAAGGCATCTGTTCCAGCCACCAAGGGCCCAAGACACTGGCCAGAAAAATCATCCTACAAGGGTATTATTGGCCGACTATCTAGCAGGATTGCTTTGCACATACTAAGAAATGTAGGGTATGCCAACTGTACGCGCCGGTTCCCGGACGGCCTGCCACTTTCTACACCCTAATGACAGTGGCTCTTCCGTTCGCAAGATGGGGGATAGACCTGTTAGGTCCTCTACCTACGGCCCCAGGAAACAATAAGTATATCATCGTGGGTATAGATTACTTTACCAAATGGGTAGAGGCCGAGCCACTGGCCAGCATCACAGATGTTAAATGCCAGAAGTTTGTCTGGAAAAATATCATTTGCCGATTCGGAATCCCTGAACAGATTGTAACTGACAATGGAAGGCAGTTCGTGAGCCGGAATTTTGAGAACTACCTGGTCAAATGGGGAATCAAGCATTCCAGAGCGTCCGTGGCGTACCCTCAGGCGAATGGCCAGGTAGAAAATATGAACCGAACTATCATGGATGGTATGAAGAAAAAGCTGGAAGAATACTCCTCATCGTGGCCTGATCAGTTGAATTATATTCTATGGACTTACAGGACCACACCCCGAACGGCCACGGGAGAGACTCCATTTGCCCTTGCCTACGGTTTCCAGGCCAAAGTACCAACGGAGATCCTAGTTCCCACACAACGGAGATCCAAGAAGATACTTTGATAAGCAAGTTAAAGTTCGTTCAATCGAGGTAGGGGACCTAGTGCTAAGAAAGCAAGAGAAAAGCAAACCGCTCGAAGGGGGCAAAATGGCACAAAATTGGGAAGGCCCCTACCAAATATGTAAGAAGTATGCTTCAGGAACGTTTGGCCTACAAAATACCGAAGGCCGACCGGCAGGAACTTGGAATGTGGAGCATCTAAGGAAATTTTATCAGTAAAAACGGCTGTTGCCACCTCTAAAAAAAACAAACAAAAAAAAAGGTATAGAGAGGGAGACATAACTTCCACACAAACTCAGCCCATGGTTAACTCGATCATTCCGGATGACCGAATGACGAACGGGTTAACAACATGGAAGGAAAATCAATTCTCAGCTTAGAGAGTTTTTGACCCTAGATTTATGAAAGAATAAAGGGATCAAAAACGGCTTGAAGAATTGAGGCTCAGAAAATCAGTGCCCGTGGTTAACTCAATCATTCCGGATGGCCGAATGACGAACGAGTTAACAGCATGGAAGGAAAGTCATTCTCAGCCAACGTCTTGGAGTTTGACGCTCAGATAGTCTCACCTCAGCGGTTAATATGAGAATCGATTCTGGAAAACCGAATGACGAACATATTAGCAGTTTGGAGGGAGCCATTATTTCAGCAAGAGTTTTGACCCTGTAATTACGCATTGATGAAGGGATCAAAATGGCCTGGAGTTCGAAGGACAGTGATTCTCACCTCAGCTTGTTAACACGTAGAATCATTCTGGATGACCGAATGACGAACGGGTTAACAGCTTGGAGGGAGCTGAGTCGTCAACTTAGCCAAAGTCGACCCTGTAATTACGTACGGGAAAAGGGATCAAAGCGGCTTGGAGATGGTGTCAAGACTGTAAGATATGGATTAACCGAGCGACGTTCGGATAAGGTACGGATTGTCGCCCGGGGAATCGGAACTATGGTTTTGAAAAATCTCGCCTCAGTCATTAACTTGATTTGGAAGCGAGTCGCCCTTTTAGCTATAAGTAAGGAATGACCCAAATTCGATGATCTTGCTTACAGTTCGAAAAGGGTTACCTCAGACCACTAATATGGATGATACGAGCCAGAGAGAACAGTTCGGAATGCATCGGAATTATGGATTTGGAAGGGAGATAGCCTCACCTCAGCTTGTTAACGCATGGAATCATTATGGATGACCGAATGACGAACGGGTTAGCCGTTTGGAGGGAGCCCCTATCCCAGCCGAGAGTTTGACCCTGTGGTCACGATCAAAACGGCTTGGAGGAATTCACCTCAGCTAAGAGTTTTGAACCCGTGTGTCACGAACGGAAAAAGGGATCAAAACGGGTTCGGGAAAGGTGTCAGAACAATTGAGAAGAGAGCCTCATCTCAGCTTGTTAACACGTGAAATCATTCCGGATGACCGAATGTCGAACGGGTTAACAGTTTGGAGGGAGCCCCTATCCCAGCTGAGAGTTTGACCCTGTGGTCACGATCAAAACGTCTTGGAGGAATTCACCTCAGCTAAGAGTTTTGAACCCGTGCGTCACGAACAGGAAAAGGGATCAAAACGGGTTCGGGAAAGGTGTCAGACATAAAGATACATGAGCCGAGTGAGGTTCGGCCACATAGAAAAGATTGTGAACAAAAAATCAAAGGAAGAATAGAAAAAAGACAACAGATAAAGGAAAGAAGTCCAGTTTATTCTTCGGCATTACTAGCCGGAATATACAAGAAGAATAAAGAAGCAAAAAATTATAGTTCAAGGCTATACTACTGGATGATTGCCGTTCGGGGAGGATGGAGGCTGAGAGCTCCCTGCCTGCACTGCATCATCAAGCGCTGCTTTGGACCTTTTCTCTATAATGCGATCATATGTATTCCCGAACAGATCGTCAAAGCCTAATTCGTCGGGATCGAACGGCTTGGGGAAATGCTCTAGGATCAATTCAAGGTTCCTGTCCAGAAGCAGGTCCTGACTTTGCTTCACAGTTTTCTCGGTCAGGACATCCAAAAAAGATTTCCCTTCCGGCGTGCTGTCCAGGAGGTCGATCCCTGCTTTGATGGGATCTTCGCTCTCACGCAAGAATTGGCCAAGGTGAGGACCCAAGAATTGTCGGGCCATGTTCTCCAGAGTGACGTTCAGCCCCTTGCCCCGTTGAAAATCCACTATCGATTGTTGAGCAATCTGGGAAGTATTGACCGTGTAGGGTTCGGGCAGATGGTCGCCAACAGCCTTATCAAATTTGATACCAGCAGATTCAGCAGCCCGCACCTTGGCCCGGAGTTCTTTAAGCTCCCGATCGCGACGACGGGACTTCTCCTGCATCTCAGCCAGAGCAGCTTTGGCGTTTTCACCCTCCTTGGCCTGCTCTTGGAGGTCGGCCGCTAACTTCCGAGCGGCAGAAAGGAGGACCTGGCCGTCATCCCGGTCGCTGGCCAGGGCTTTCATCTCCTTCTCAGCTGCAAGAAAGGCCTTGTGATAATACACGCCAGCCTGAAAACAAGATTACAATGAAAGTCAGATAAAGTAAAACATGAAGAAATGGAAGGGCATGGATCGGAATGAAATGTACCTTGAGTGCTTCCTGGTGACCTGCTTCAAAAAGATCCGACCAGTGGGTCAAGTTGGTGAAGCTCGGGGGAACTTTGATCGCAGTATGACACCACATAGAAGATGGCATCAGCCCAAACAGATACCTCCCTTCTGAGCTGGGCCCCATATTGGAAAATTCAACAAACATCCGATCATCGATCGGTGTGTCAGTAAGAACCGGAGTTGAGGTTTTGGCAAGTACCGATCTTTTGGGTTCAACCTTCGGCCCGGTCAAATCAACCACGTGGTCGATCGGGATCAAATGGTCACCATCATTCCCCTTGCGCTTCTTCCGGATTTGCTCCGCAGAAGCACGATCGGATATCATCTTCTCCTTTCCTTTACCGGAAGAAGCAGTCAAGGTAGCAGAAGAGATAGAACGCCGGACGGGTATGGGGGATATCACACCTGCAAGAAAGAGGAATAAAAGATAAGAAGTTGAATTGTGAGAGTGAAGGATGATAGGGTTAAAATCCTACTATGCTTACCAATTCCAGCAGATAACATGCTCGAAGTAGTGACAAAGCTCCGAAGACTTCGGGTCCCTCCCATCCGCAAAGACTCAGCTTGGGAGCGTAAAACTGTGTCCGCCCTGGTCAGAGAATCCCGAACGGGGTACGCGTTCCACCTATCCGGGAATGGCAGAGAATCACCTACCCGAACGAACAAAAAACGCTCCTCCCAGTCAGCCTGCGGGGTAACATTCTCTGTGAACAATTGACGATCAGAACGAGCTACCAGCTTCAGGTACCCGGTCGTCCAGTAAGGCTGATAGCAGTAATGGTGAAGGAACAGATCGACGCTCGGGGTGATCCTCAACTCGTGGCACCGAATAATGAAGCCTGTCAGAATGCGGTAGGTGCTGCGCACGAACTGAGCGGGCAGTACAGCAACCCGGCGTAAGAACTCCACAATGAATGAATGGAGAGGGAACCGAAGCCCAGCAGTCAGGGCATCGAGATGCACTAGCACGTGCCCCGGTCGGTGCCTCATCGGGTGCCGAATGAATCCGGCGTAGTACTCCCTTGGTGAGGGCAAGAACTGGCTGAGTTGTCGTTCGACATCTTCTGGAAGACGTTGTTTTTGTTTGCGTATGCGAGTGAAGTGTAGGGCAATGCGGGGTGGCCGCTCGGGCATCCCCTTGTTATAGACTTGGAGGTCATCTCCGGACAGACATCCGTCATCCTGTGGCTGTTCGATGTGTTTGCCGGCTTGAGGATTGGCGGGTTTGGGTGTTTGGGAAGAAGAGCCTTCGGCCTTGTTCCCAGCGGATGTCTTGCTTGTGCGAATCAAGGGCATCTCTTCAGATTCTGAGCTAGAGGGATAGTACATGAAAACGCTAGAGGGACTCTGGGAATTCTAGAGAGAGAAGGCTTGAGAGTATGCAAGAGAATTCTGGGAATTCTAGAGAGAGAAAGCTCGAAAGAAAAGTGAGAAAACAGCAGGAGAAATTAGGGGAAGCACCTCTCTATAAATAGGGAAAGTACCGCACAAATCCCTAATCCATGAGCAACACGTGGCATTGGGTGGTTACGATTAATCTGGGGCATTTATGATTCATTTTTTGTGCACGTACCCCGGACGGGCTTACAGAGGATTAGCAAAGATCACAGGGACTTGCTGTTTAGAAAAAATGCTAAGTCCTAAATGTTAACCTGAAGCCCGACCGGTTATCAATGTTGTAAAAGGTTATCTGAAATCAAACGGCTAAGTCCTAAAAATTGGTCTGAAGCCCGAACGGCTACCAATTTATGAAGAAGCCCAGGTGCAAAGAAAACCAAGAAAACTGCTAAGTCCTAAATGTTAACCTGAAGCCCGACCGGCTATCAATGTTGTAAAAGGTTATCTGAAATCAAACGGCTAAGTCCTAAAAATGGTCTGAAGCCCGAACGGCTACCAATTTATGAAGAAGCCCAGGTGCAAAGAAAACCAAGAAAACTGCTAAGTCCTAAAAGTTAACCTGAAGCCCGACCGGCTATCAACGTCGTAAAAGCTATCCTAAGGATTGATCTGAAGCTCGACCGGCTATCAACGTCGTAAAAGCTATCCTAAGGATTGATCTGAAATCAACGTTGTAAAAGCTATCCTAAGGATTGATCTGAAACAATGGAGTCGTTCCATTTTTTGGCCTCGGGTCCTTGTCCAAGAGGGCCACCCCTGCCGATAGCCGACCAGCACCTTTGGGGAAACCCTTCAAGTACGCCCCAAAGGCGAACGGGATTTGGGCCCTTGCATGATCATCCTTGATGATGGAGAATTCATCAGAGGATTTAAGTGTTTCCCGGACAGCGGACAGATCCACGTTCACTTCATAAGGACCGTCTGGGATGCTGGATGACATTTCTTCAAATTTAACCTGTGCGGCCTCAGCGGCAAGGACCTTGGCCTGGGAAGCTGCAAGTTGGACCCGAAGGGTACCGAGCTCAGCATCCAGCCTCTGCTTCTCCTCCGCAAAGGCCCTCCGTTCGGCCTCCAGAGAGGTGATGGCTGCAGCAGCATTTTGCTCAGCAGAAGATTGGGCGACAATCAGTTCCCGCTCCTTGGCCAGATGGGCTTCCCGAATCTGAAGGGTGTACAAACCCATCTACAGAGTACCGTTCGAGAGTTAGTACTGATTACAGAGAATAAAATAAAGACAAAGCGCAAAAGATAATGTACCTTCAGAGCGGTCAAATCCAGACATTCTTCAGATTGCTCGACCGGCAACTGAGGAAGGGAAAAGTTGTTGAACCAAGAGGAGGTCGACCAGATATGGCTTGCGGTAGAACCGGCCCTTTCTAATACCTCGTGGACAGGATCAGATAAGGAGATCCGCTCGACCTGACCAGTAATATGGTCGGTGTAGGTCTCACCTGCATTCGAGGGTTCCCCCCGAACGAAGTCAAAATGCTGAGAAAATTGATGTAGTTGGTCAGAGCCGAACCAATCGTCGACCAGCATGGCCTCGAATTGGTCCTGATGGACCTGCTGTATTGGCTGAGGCTCTGGAAGCGGTTGAGAAGGGGCAGCATCCTGAGCAGGAATAATGGTGGGAGTAGGTTGGGGGTTCTTCAAGGATTTTTTCCGTTTACCGGCCCCACCGGCTGCGATAACTCTGCTATCATCCATAGGTAGATCTGGGTTTGGTGCTGAAAAAAGACAAAGGACAATGTTAGTATCGAGT